>LKNJ01005362.1:0-29972 GCA_002120245.1 Maccullochella peelii
TAACATGACAGAATGTGGAAAACGTTAAGCGCTGTGAATACTTTCCGGATGCACTGTGTGTGTGTGTGTGTGTATGTATGTGTGTATATATGTATATATATATATATATACATACACACGAGCAGTACACCCACGCACATTTGCACAAACAGTGTCTGTCGAGCTCGTGCCTTTGGTAGTTCTGCTTTATTAGAGAATGGAATTAGCAAAGATTTCCTCCCCACACTCATTCAGTATGTTTGGGAATTAAATTCACTAATAAAGCCCCTCATTATGGCTCATTTAGCCCATTACAGCAGAGTAAAGCTGATTAAAACATTTTGCAGGTTGGAAGAGGGGGTGGGCGTATTACAGAGGGGGTTTGGGAGGTTATTTGTGTGTTTTCAGTCTGTATGTAAGCATGCGAGAGGGGCGGAAATTTATAGAGGGAGCATTCAGAAAAGCAAAGGAGAGTGGAATGTAAACTTAAAAGATTTTGGAGAGAGAAGGAAATGTTTTTACTAGCCTGGCTGGTCTCTGGACTCTGTAGCAGTAGGACCATGATGCTTTTGGGGCTGTGATGTCATTGCTGTTGCCATTCATTTGGTGTGTGGTCAGGCCAGACAGCAAGCCACAGATGCTGTCTTTGTTCCTCAGTCAGATAGGGAAGAAAGGAAAGGTGGCTTTCTACCTTCTGTTTTTCTCTTCAGTCACTTTAATCCCATTAAACTAAGTAACAGACTCTGTAGGATACATAAGATCAGACACTTTTACAGCAGATATCAGACTGATATTCTGCAATTTAGCATATTTACTCTTCCTTTCATCTCATGACAAGTACAAAAAGAATAAATGCGTTCAAATGCCGATGTGTCTGATCAATAATCCGTCTTTTTGTTTTTCCCTCACTTTCCTCTGTGATCTCTGCATCGCTCATCCGCTGTCCTCTGAATCTCTTCTGACTCTCAGGTGATCCTGGCCACTATTGAACGGCACAAACAAAACAGCGAAACATTCAATAAAGCTTTCAACAGCTCCATCTCTCGGGAAGATGACCACGTCCCAGAGTCACCGGTCAGTCTCACTCTCCCTTAATCAGTTCATTGATCCGTCAATTAGTGGGTCATCTTGTGCAATGAATCATGGGAGGCTAGTGGCACACAAAACGAGTTTGTCATAGTCTGCTCTTTGTCTGCCTGAACAGCTCTCCATCTATGGATGTGGTAGTATCATACGCACAAAAGACACACATAAAGAAGCTCTTTCTCTCCGTCCCTGACAGTTTGCAACGCGTAGCGTCTGTGAGTCTCTTCTCCCAGAACTCTCTCATGACCTAATAGGGAAAGCCCAAGTGTATACAAAACTCTTATGGATCTGCTTTGACCCACTTTGGGCTGGCTGGAGCTGGACGCTGGCCAAACGCAACTTGACACAAGGCAGAGGACTAGATTCAGAAGGTCCAGACTGACACCTAGTGGTAGGGATATCTGACTGCAGGCAGAAGCAGCTGGTGCTCAATTTGTTTTTTTCACTTCTCCCCAGGGTCCCTGGTGCAACACATCCATCGACTCAGATGGTGAAAGACTGCATGAAAGGGTAAGATACTAATATGTGTATAGAAATAACACTTTTTGTCATCAGCATGCTGGTGGTAGTTGAGGGAGTTCTGGTTTACACAGTGTGTTATTAGATTATAAATAAATATAAACAAGTGAGCACTTTCTCTTGGGATCTCATTTCAGAACTTTGGTACCCAGCAGAGCTGGATTAACCCTCTAGGGCAGAAATTAGCTGTGGGCCCCTATTGACTTCCCACTTTCTCCCACTGTCTGTGTATTGTGTATGTATTGGTAATTAGCTTGTAACTTGATTAAGCACAACTTTATTTAGCAATATACACTGAAAAATTAAACTTCTTAAAACTAGATTTTAAGCGCCTCAAAATCATGTACTAATGCTGGTGTTTCCTTAAGGCTAAGAATGATTTTGGTTTATAGTGTCTTTTCAATGTGAACACATTATTACCAAACTAATTTGTAGTTAAATTACCACAAACAAATTGTCACATGTTGAACCTAAAGCCTTCAGGCCCCCTGACAGCCTGGGGCCCCGGGGCATTTGCCCACTTTCCTATAGGTGTGAAACGCCCTTAGAGAAGGATAGTGTGTCAGTGTGGGTGTCTGTCTGTCCCTGTTATTGTTAATAGGAAGGAGAAATGGAAGACAGGCAGCCACACAAACAAAGAATGAAGCAAGATGAGCCGTCAGACATTCCTTTTGGTTCACTTGTGCTGAAACTGAACTGAAGACTTTGACACATGACTCCTGTGTTTTGTTTTGTTTTTATATTTTCCAGAAGAGTTCCAGGAAAAAGGAGAAAGAGAAGCAAACGTGTAAAGGCTGCAACGAGAGCTTCAATTTCACCAAGCGCAAACACCACTGCAAGTCCTGTGGAGCGGTGAGCACAGATGGAACAATGGAAATTTGGGCACTGTTTGGTAGGATGTAGAAATGAAGGGATGGAGAGAGAAGTCAGGGAACAAGTGGGGCATTTCTTTCAGACAATTAACTGTTAGCAACTTAGCGGCCTCTGAACGCCGTCTCTGTTTCTCTCTCTGTCCGTCTGCAGGCCATCTGTGCCAAGTGTTCAAAGACCTTGGACAACAAAACGAGCCGAGTGTGCCCAGAGTGTTTCGACGCCAGCTTCAGCCTGGAGAATCAAGGCATTGGTGAACAGAAAAGGAAATCTGCGCCTGAGGTGAGACACACACTTGGAGAAAAACAAGAACACACACACACACACACTGCGTAACAGTGCATAACAGTTTATTTTTCTGCCTTGATTCATGCCAATCCAATGAGAACCATGTCTCCCAGTATACCAACATTCAATGTCAACCAGGGTTCAGCTGCCAGACACCACTGCTGGCAACAAAAAGAAAGAAAGTGGAACAGTAGTTTACTTATGAAGTACAAAACACAATCTCTGTTGAATACTAAAGTCACTGTGTTGTCTGAAGTCATTGCACACACACATAAACACACTTTATACACATGCAGTCCATGTGCATTTATGCATTTACAGAGATTCACACTGAAAGATCAATTAATCCCTCTTTCATGACTAATATTATAATGAGATCTCAGCTTAAGGTCGTCTCCGCTGACTCAGCAGTCTGGCTGCTTCAGGTGTCTGTGTCTGTCTGTCTGGGATGTGGTGGATGGATGTACAGTCTACTCTGGTTTTAGTGAAAAGCTGACAACCGTACTATTCATATATGTTGTTAAAATTGTCTTAGGAGACTGTTCATTCAGGCCGTCTCAGCAACGAGATCCCAAGGAGGTAAAAAAGCTAATCTGCAGTGATATTAGTCACCACACAGGGGAGCTGTAGGCCACACTGGGGTTAGACAGCAGGAGCTTGAACACCTGTCCATGTGCAAATCTCACTGTGTCCTACATTGTCCTTACGTAATGATGAACAGCGGAAGATCTGCGCTGTCATTTGCTCATCAAATTCAAATCCCCCCAAAATATGACGCAGATGGATTTCAATTACAAGCTAATTCAAATCAATAATATAATAATGATGAGAATAAACATTATTTTTACAGCACCTTTCAAAACAGGGTTACAAAGTGATTGACACAGGGTTATCTTTTTGTTTTCTCAATAAAAAGTCCAAAAATGCATACAATTTAAAAAAAACACCTCACATAATGTTAATAAGTTGTCACAGAATAGGAATATGTGAATAACTCAATTTTGACAAATGTCAGATAGAACCTTAATAATTCCAAGGTGACGATATTTCTATGTCATCGTATCTTTTTAGAGACAGACATCTCTAACGGGGGAATACTGCCTGCTATGTGGCCACCTTCAAGTGCAGGAGAAAGGGAAGAGCTGGACCAAGATGTGGGTGGCCGTCACCAAGGCTGAGCCACTGGTGTTGTACTTGCAGAGCAGTGGACAGGTAAGAGTTCAACACACACACACACACACACACACACGTGTGTGTGTTCATGTGTCGTAATCCAGCTGTTAATTACAAAATATACCACCTTTTCTTCAGTTTTAGGTATTAGATATTTTAAGTACTTATACACCCTTTATTTATATTTATATTAACTCACTATAGTCATCACTTATAATACATAGATTAGGTTATTCCCCTGTTACGCTAAGCATTCTACAAATAAAGCAGAATAAACATTGCACAGGTTGCCCCACATGGCCACATAACCAGTGTGCTTCAGTCATCTCTTGTATATCTGCTGATCCTCTTGCTACACCCGTCTGGCCTTTCTAAACGTCATGCCTATTTCCTCCTTTTGGAGCAGGACATCTGTACATAGTAGCGCCTGTGCATATCAGTGGGAATGAGTGAGTAAGTCAGATCTATCCAATCCTGTCTGTGCCAGGTTGTCTGTGCACTGTCTGTGCTCTGTAGATTTGGGCCAGGAGGATTTGGTTGTCCTGAATCTGACCTCAGGTATAGCCACTGCTGTCGGTGACGCTGCTCCGCTGTGCAAATAGGTTTTAGTATGCGCTGACCAGATGAAGCAAACTCTTTGGATTTACAGTAGGTCCTTGAAATCTTGGCTTTGTATGTAGCAATAAATCTGCTCAGAACAACCCAGTGAGACGCATATAACGAGGGGTTTACATGCTTGCTTAAACTAAAGATTAAATAAAGATAAAGATTCCCAAAGCGATCGCGTTTGCAAAGCTTTTTGCTAGTGATTCTCTGTCATTCAGAGCGGATGGCACAGAAGGGGAAGTCAGCCTGTTAAAGCCTCCCCCCGGTTTCATTTCCAAGACTAATGTCCCGATCCCACTGCAGAAAGCTGCCATTCCAAAGATTAGGATTAATGGGAGTTGGATGAGCATTTCCTGATTATACAGAAAGAAAGAGGGGGAAGGGAGAGGAGTGGACAGGGTTTACTATGCCCGGTGGAATATATTCTCCTGTCAAGCTGTCACTTGCTGTATTGACAGTATGTTTCCTCTTCCCTCGAAAGAATGCTTATTCAAGAGAAACCCAATTTTAAATACTACCAGATTTCTTCTGATCGACTTGTTTTACTCATGTCTGTAGGACTCCAAGGGGGCGCGTATGGTGTCTCTCCCCGGGTTCGAGGTGAGCACGGTACCGTCATCGGCAGGTGAGAAGTCGGAGGTCAAACACGGGCTCCGGCTCAGCAACACCCAGCACACTTTCCTCTTAAGTGCCCAAGATGCAGAACTTCAGGCCAAGTGGGCGGACGTCCTCTCCAAAGCTGCCCGCAGAGAAACGCCCACAGATGCATCGACGAGCCTGACTGAACACAGGAAGAACCAGTAGCGGCCATGTTGGAGCCACAGGACTCGCTCCCCCTCTCCTGTGTATAGAGCACACATTACTTGAATTCACTTTACCTTGGCACTTTTTGTTTTGTTTAGTTTTTTCCCCTTTGAAAGGACCGCTCAATCCTTCCTATGCCACTTCAATCTCATCCTCATGACCACACAGCTACTCCTCCTTCTCTCTCCATCTTTCTGTCTCTCTCGAACACACAAAAACAAGAAGGAGTACGCCATCAAGCCAACGCCACTGTATGTATGTGTGGTTAGGATGATTTAGAAATGTTTTATTTGTAATATAGCTGAAGAAGGTTCCTGTATGTTTTTTTGTTTTTTGTTTTTTTTAAAAGATGAAGTTCCTTGTATATTATGAGACTGTGTTGTGAAGCATTAAATGTGTCTGTCTTTCCCTTTGTGCAAAAGTATGTGTGTGTATCTGAGTGTGAGTCCCCTCCCGTGTTTATTAAGTATTGAATGTTAGTGTAAGAAACCCGTGCCCACCTCTCTATTCTCTTCTCTCCTGTTGGGGACACAGCAAAAGTTTGGTGGGTATTGTACAGTATGTATACTATAGTGCGATCTAAGGAAACAAAGAAAATAAAAGACATTTTAACTTAAGAAGACACAGAGATGTGTACGCTTGTGGCTGGCCACCTGATGCTCCCACTGTCAGCTCCCATCTTACAGACCCTCTCCTCCATACTTCTCTCATCTATATTGATAAAAACTCCCTCCCATTGCAGTCTTTGGACTCTGAGACGTCTAATCTGAGTCTGATCCACCACATTTCCATTTCTCATTATTGTGACTCGTCCAGATTAGAGAGTACACAGCCAGAATGGGATCAAGTGGCCTCGACTCTGACCCTGTGCAGCAGGTTCAGTCCCTCAGTATCTCCACTTGTACACATGCTAAATAAATCCTTTCCATGTATTTCTTTCTCTCTCTCAACATAGCAACCGTTTTCCTGCTTCTCTCCCTTTGGTGATGTGATGGAAACCAAGTACTGTACTGTAAAACTGTTAATTCTGCCTTGCCCCCCATACCCTGCTCCTATCAGCACCAGCCTTTAAAAGTAGCAAAAAAAAGTCGTCATTGGATCTCTTTGTGCATGTAAACCCACTCATATTTATGTACCGTGCTATGAAATCTTGCCCCTGTCCCTCTTTTTATGCTCCAGAATTCATTCTTGTCGTACTGTAAGTGAGCAGAGTCAGCATTGAGTGTTTTAGACATGGATTGTGTGCAATGGAAAAGCAGTCAAGCATATCATCAATAAACAGACGTTGTGATTCATTCAGTACCACGCTGTCCCAACAAGATCTTCACGCGTCATGAGTTTCTTTCCGTTTCTCTTTATGAAACACACAAGCACATGGACCACAGATATACTTTCGTAAAGGGTAGTAAGGGGAAGACCAATCACAAACAGGCATGCATTTATGTTCGTTCTTTCCAGCCACAGATCTTGTATTGATATCACATACGAAACAGCATATGAAATAATGCCTGCAGATATTTGATTGAATACGCTGATGGGATGTAAGAGGATTAATGCCCATGTAGCATATACTGCATGTGTAGCCTACGTGTCATCTAGGGTTACTGTACTGTGGTTTTAGTTGTAGTATAATGCACTTAAGCACAGTGGTGCTTTGACATAAACATCAGCACACTAACATTCTCACAGTGGCAATACTAACATGCTGATGTTTACCATGGTGACAATCCTATAGTTTTGCATGCATGTTAACATTTGCTAATTAGTACTAAACACAAAAAGTACAACTGAGGCTGATGAGAATATCGTTTTTTATAAAACCAAAGTAAATTAAAATTAAAATCTGATGATTGCGCTCGGTGAAAAGTGATTACAATTCATCCTGAAGGGGACATGAATGTGTGTACCAAATTCTATGGTAATCCATGATGTACATGTAAAGATATTTCACTGGCTAATTGAAAACTTTGACCTGCTGGTGGCACTTGAGGAAAAGATAAGGGATCACCCAAGTCAGTAGGATTCATCCTCTGTGGATCATGCATGTATGTAAAACATTTTATAGCAATCCATGTAATTGTTGAGATATTTCAGTCTGGACCAAAGTGGCAGACAGACTGACACTGCCATCCCACTAGCATGGCTAATGAAAAATTATATTTTCAGTCTAGATGTCAGGCTTCTCCACCTCTCTGTTTACTTTTCCATGCTCAGTTCTGGTCCGCTGTGCTTCACTTGCTTTGGCTCAGTACCGTTTTCTTGTTGACGTGCGAGTGTGTGTTTTGTGAGAGCTTTGATATGGATTCAAACTGCTGAACAATGTAGACCTATAGCAACTGTGGGAACAAAAGCCTTTATCGACTTGAAGTCGAGTGCACATTGCTTGCTGTGTGCAGCAATATATAGCCAGCTGTCGCCATGAGAACAGCACTGAAACTCCCTGTACTTCGTTGACTTATGACAACAACATGAAAAGTAATGCAGGCAGAGCACTTAATGGTCATCTCGTTACTGCTGTTTCAATCTGATGTCAGAAGATTCCAGCTGTACAGTACATCACCTGCAACACAAAATGATCAGTTTCATACTACACATTAATCAACTGAACACACAGGCTTTGGTTTATGCTTGTGTTCTGTATGTGTGTGTGTGTGTGTGTTTGCATGTGCGGTTTGTAGTGGTTAGATACTTCCACTTCAACTTGTGCAAGTTATAGTTAAGCAGCTCTCAAAAGACAGAACAAAACGAAACTGAGAAAGTAAAAATATATATTATTAAGGAAAATCTGATTCACTGAAAGGGTTGGGTTCTTGAACTATGGCTGATTTCAACTCTCAGATATGTGCGTACAAAGTGGAAAGGGTGTAGGAAAGCTGTGCCTTAGCTCCATTTTTCTACATCTTGATTTAATTCAGTTTCATCCTCCCTCCCTCTGTTTTGTCTGCTCTTTGCAAGTCATCACGCTTGTTTTTGCAGTTCTTGTGGGCAGAAACTTATTGATGTACAATTCCAAAAAAAAAAAGGAGAGAGGACAGCTATTGATAGGTGGTATGAACCATAACTTCTTTATTTAGCAAGTCAACACTAAGTGTCAAAATGATGAAGTGGAAGGCTGGGGTCTCTGTATAGCTGTGAGCTGTGGTGCAGAGATAGAGAGCAAACTGCTGACTGTCTCCTTCTGTCATAGTTTTCCATGCTGTACATCTAGAACAGAGCGGAGCAGGGTGGGTACTGTGTCTACTGCAGGACGGAGACCATGCTGAGTTAAGCCTCTCATCATCTCTCCAGAGTCCTCTCCTAGAAAACTCAAGTCTGTGTTGCTGTTTTTCTATCCAACTAATCTTTGACTTCATTTCTTTGAAGATACCTTGGAGCAGCTCTTTTCTCAACAGTAGAAAAGGAGGTTTAGTCGGTTGACAACCTAAGTTTGTGGCAGGAAGTTATCTTCTTCCTAATTGTTTGTGACTGGGTGTTTTCTCATTGGGAAATGCATCTGTAGAGGTGTACATCTCTCTTTTTTGCTTTCAGTTCTTCATGTGTGTTTGCCGGTAACAGCGGACCCTGCCAAGGTTGCAGTGGAACTGTAACATGTTGAAAATGACCTCTGTCAGAGGCCTCAAGGCTTCCCTTATTCATCAGGGGCACCAACCTCTTTGAATGAGCACAAAAGCCATTATTGTTGCCAGAAATGTAATAGAAAACAGTTGTAGGTGAAAGCAAAGCAATTGCAGAAAGTTTCAAATGATTATATTTGTTTGGGGTTTCAGGTTGTCGCCACGATTCTGTGAGGCTTGTTCCTCTCTCCTAACAGCTGAAGAGAATGGTCTTAATGGGAAAGCTGTCATATGCCACTGGAGCGTAATCCTCTTACCAGCTGTTTGTGTGCATGTGTGTGCATATGCATCTGTGTGGCCCAAAAACATCTGTATTTTTTGTATGCCGATGTTGGTTGATCGGCCAACTTTTTGGTCCAACATTTTGTCCTCGGTGTCATATCACGATAACCACTGATGGACTGACATGAAATTTGGTACAGACATTCTTGATCCCGTGAGGATGATTCATAATATTTTTGGTCAGTGACACTGACAACATCAACATTTCCACTCAACACCTCTAAAACTATGACTGATTACCCATCAACCTCAGCTGTACTCATCCTCGGCTGAGATTAATGCTAACATTAGTGTGTTAGCATTCAGCTCAAAGCACAGCTTTAGCCCAGGGCAGTGGTTCCCATCCTAGAGGTCAGGACAAGGTAAATCTTAGGGGTTGCAAGATGATTAACAAAAAACAAACATATTTCAGCTACACAAACACTAGACAAGACTTTGCATCATTTTAAAGGTTCATAAGCAAAAAAGGTTGGCAACCACCGGGCTAAAAATAGTTAAGGCTGAGAAGTTAAACCCACAGCAGCTGATTGTTTGGCCACTTGGGTGCGGCGGAAACAAGCTGTGAACATAACACTGACATATCATCACCTTTAAAGTTAATATGGCTAACTTGTTAGCAAACAGTTGCTTATTTACACATCCAGCAGTAACAGAGCAACATCATCAGTCATTTGGAGTCATGTTTCTGTCCACCTGATGAATGTGAGTCCAATATTCACTCTCTTTTAGCTCTGATTTTGGACTCTACCCAGTCCTTAGGGAAAAATCTGGTTCCTTAGCTGTTAAATGCTCCACTATGTTCATCAGCTAGTGGCTAACGGTGTCAGTCTGCTTTTTCACTGCCTGCAGCAGCCTAAAATGACACTATGAGAGCAATGAGATTGAAACAAAAACAATGAAGTTGCAGGAGGAAAGCTAGACAATGAGCTATAGCTCCGTAAAGCCGTGGGGAGCTGCAGATTCAGGTGTTAATTCTCTGTAGGTTCATCACTACGAGCAACCTTTTCACCTTTTTACATTGTCAGTTGTCTTTTGATACATTGTTATTATTAAATATATTGATTATAGCTGCTTTAAAGCTTATACACAAATGACCCATTCACCCTTGATTTAAAAACATGATGCATTGTAAGGCAAGGCAAGGCAGCTTTATTTATATAGCACATTTCAAACACAGAGGCAATTCAAAGTGCTTTACATAGGCAAAGAAAAACAGTCAAAACAATAAGAATAAAATCTTAACTTTTAAAATGTGATAAAATTAAATAAGATACATAAAATCAAACATAATCAAATAAAATACAGTTACAGTTACAGTGCAGTAAAAAGAGTTAAGAGAAACCAGTCATGTAAATGCACAGGAGATCAGCAGAGTTTTTAATTTCGTTTTGAAAGCGGCTAAAGTTGGGGCACATTTGAGATCTTCAGGAAGTTGGTTCCATCTGTGTGCAGCATAGCAGCTAAAAGCTGCTTCACCCTGTTTGGTTCTGACTCGAGGAACAACCAGTTGACTGCTTCCTAAAGATCTAAGTGCCCTACTGGGTTTATATACTTCAAGGACATCAGAGATGTATTTTGGCCCAAGATTATTGAGCGATTTATAAACTAGCAGCAGCACTTTAAAATGTATTCTATAAGTAACAGGAAGCCAGTGTAAGGATTTAAGGACAGGAATAATGTGCTCCGTTCTCTTGGTTCTAGTTAGAACTCTAGCAGCAGCGTCCTGAATGAGCTGAAGCTGTCTGACGGTCTTTTTGGGAAGACCAGACAAGAGGCCGTTACAATAGTCCACTCTGCTGGAAATGAAGGCATGCGTGAGTTTCTCTAAGTCTTCTCTGGACATGAGACCTCTAAGCCTTGCTATTTGTTTTAGATGATAAAATGTATAACCAAGAGTCATACATACAATATAGTCAGGATAGTCAGGTGTTGCATCATGCTGCCTTTAGCCATCATATCTGCAGCAACACCCACACGCAAATGCAAATGTTGAAACCTTTCCTTTGCTATCTGTAGTGAAGCAAATCAACAGTTCTCCATTCCTGTAAAGGAAGTGGTTGCGACTGTTTCCTGCTATTTTCGCGTGTTGTACTCTGTACATGCAATCTGCTTTCATTGTCTGTGTGCGGTTGATGCAAGTTTTCACAACTCACTAAATAAATGACTCTCTGGATGTGAGATCCAAGACAAAATAGACTTTCATAACCATTGTTGTTGATACAGCTTTCTATATTTGCCGGAAATTAGCAACTGAGCACACTACACTAGATGCCCATTTTTCACAACCTCTCTCTTCCCTTAGTTTCCCAGCTTCTACGTTCAGGCCGAGCTACCTTATCACTTTCCTTTCTCTCCTGTTTTCTCTCAGCACACCCATTCCTTCCACCCTCCCCAGACTCTCTCATCTTTCATTTGTTGTCTTCAGCACCGCTGAGCCACCCTGCTGTCAGCTCTCTGTCAAAACCTCAGTGGGAATCGTCCCCAGATGCACCAGTCATATTAACACTGCTCTGCACACATGAACGTCCAAGCACTTAAGAAACCTGCAGGGTAGCCATGTGATGCAATGAAAGTGATGCAGTTCCCTTGCTATGTTTCGTGCTTTACTTCACGTTCGCCCTCTTTACTTATGTATCTTTTTTGGTTTTTTTGGTGCATTTCTCTTCCACTCTGGTGACAGGGGTGGTGAAAGGATCTGGACCTCTGGGTGGAGGGCTGCAGGAGGTTACTTAACTGGATGTATTGCAGCAATGTGATATAACAGCTGACCGGCCACTCTTGGCTGCCTATGAAGGATGTCAAAAAATGAGAAAAATTAGTTATAAATGATTTACAATATTTACATTTTTAGCCACGCTAGCAGTGTGGCTTTAGGGATAGAAAACTTGGTCAGTCCACCACTTTGGTCTAGACTGAAATATCTCAACAACTATTTGATGAAACGCCATGCATTTTGGTACAGACATTCGTGGTTCCCAGATGATGAATCTTACTGACTTTGTTGATCCCTTGACTTTTTCTCTTGCCCCATCATGGGGTCGACATTTGTGATTTTGAGTGAAATGTCTCGATAACTGTTTGATGGATTGCCATGAAATTTGGTACAAACATATGTGTTCCTGTCAGGATGAATTGTGATAACTTTGGTGACCCCTTAACTTCATCTAGCACCATCTTCAGATCAAAACTTCAATTAGTCCAATATTGCTTTATAACTGGCCTGCAAAACAGCATTGGCTCTCTGTTGCACTTTGTTTTTTTGCTAATTAACAACAGGTAAACGGACTTTACTTATATAGCGCTTTTCAACCTTAACAGATTGGTTTCATTCACCCATTCACACACCGATGGCAAGAGAGCTGCCATGCAAGGTTCAGTGTCTTGCCCAAGGACACTACGACACATGGACAGGAAGAGCCAACCCTGGGATTAACAGATGACCCACTCTACCTCCTGAGCCACAGCCGCCCTTTAGCATGCTAATGTGCTAACATGCTAGGTAGCAAGCTAACATGCTAAACTAAAATGATGAACATGGTAAACATTGCGTGCTAAATGTCAGCATGTTAACATTGTCACTGTTAGTGTGTTTGCATTCTGACATTAGCATTTGGCTAATACAGCCTAAGTACAGCCTCACTGCAGAGCTGCTAGCATGTCTTGTTTGCTTTGTGTGTCAGCACTAAAAGCCAAATTCAGTTTAACCACTCTGTTTCAAATTCTCAAAAAGGTTATTTCTTTTAGTGCTTCTTACATTTGATGGTTCAAATATTATGCACTTGTGTGATAAAAAAAACAAACAATCCCCGGCAGGATAGGAAATTCTGTGTCATATAAGCTTATGCATATGAAAGTAAAGGTGAAATTCAATCTGCCTTATTAAACAAATCCCTGCAAAAAAATTTGCCAAACTGACTCAATTTCTCCTCCCAGCACCACCACAGCAATACTGTCCCTCATCCTCTGTGGTGTCTGAGAAATGCTGTGCATCTGTAACCCATGCCTTGCAAGCTGTGCACGTCTAAGCACTGTGGCAAAGAAATGCTTGATCAACTCAATTTCCTCCTAAAGTCTCATTCCTCTTACCTGCCACCCCATTTCCCCTCTCCTCTCTCTTTTATTTTTCGCTCTCTCCCAGCGAGTGTACGGAGGTGCAGATTTATGGAGCGGCCCAGTCAGTGGCGGCCACAATCCAGCCTGAACAAGTAATTTGTTCAGAGATTACAGACGTGGAAGCCAGAGAAAGGAGCATTAATGATGTTATGGACAGATCACCAGGTGTCTGTGTGTGTGTGTGTGTGTGTGTGTGTGTGTGTGTGTGTGTGTGTGTGTGAGAGAGAGAGAGAGAGAGAGAAAGAATGAGAGATGGTCTCTACTTTACTTGACAAAGTAAAACCATACATTTCTCAGCAGTACAGAGACAGCCCATCTTTAATGAAATTTAACATTAAATGGTTTCTGGGAGGTATTTCATTCTTAAGCACTCTATTTTTAAAAAACTTCATGTTTCGGTTGTCCAAAATAGAGTTTTGCAGGTTTATGACTCATACTTGTAACAGTGACCCACAGTGGGCCTTATTTGAATATCGCTCAACAAAGCTCTTTATCCCCTATGTAGAGGAAGCCTTTGAATAAAACAACTGCCTCGTGGCTGGTGCTGGGCAGTCAAGCAATTAACATTAACACCTCACTGGATGTTTGTTTTATCACTTCAGGAACTAACCAAGGACATTCGGAGAGGGCACCTTCAGTCTCTTCCACCCAGACCTCCAGCCATATGTGGCCTGGTTCGAGAGCAGCAGTGTTGACGGGGCCCCTTCCTGCTCTACTTAATTACCTGCATGATGGAGTGGTTCCCCCCACAGCAGAGCCACTGTGTCACACTGTGCTGGGGGCAGTGCGGACACGTGGAGTTGACCAGCCTCACCTGCCTCACCTTTCTTTGTCTCTCTTGTCAGATCAGAATAATAATAAAAATAAATAACAACAGCCGGAGAGCTGTTCTTTTTTGCTTTTGCCTCTTACTGTTTCTTTCAGTTTATTTTGGTGATGATGCCAATTGGTATGCAAAATACTCAATATCAAAAAGAGACATCACTGACTGTCCCGGGCGTCATTAGCAAGCCTCCTGGTTGTCTACAGGAGTGCACAGAGTACAGAGCACACAATGGGCAGAGAATATAATGAAAGGCACTGAGAGTCCAAACTGTACCCGCTGAGACTATGCCAGACCACATTAACTGTTGCTGTAGCAACCGTCTCCAAATCAGAAGAGAAAACTCAAACACTTTTAGCAGACTAATTTCTCAAAATGTCCTCATCCACTGTGTCTCTTTCTCTAGCTCCCTCCTCCTTGTCCACCTCTAAAGGCAATGTAAAAATATTGTTGAATGAATAGAATCCAAAGTGGTGTAACTGTGGACACTCAGCGGTTAATGAGATGTAGCAAAAAGGAGAGGCACAAATTCTGAGATTTGGCTTGCTTTCAACTATATCTTCATTAAAATTCAATACAGTAGTCATAAAAACAAGTGACTACCATTGACATTTGGAGCTGAACTCCAGCCTCTCTTCCAGAGTTGCACAAATTTAGAAATTTTAGGAGGCTTGTTTCTAGGGGTGGGAAAAAAAATAGATTTACTTAAGTATCGTGATTCTTTTTTTTAAACGATTTTTTGATTCCTGAATCGTTATTAATATATATGATTTGTTTATAAGATTATTTTTTTCTGCATTTCTGCTTTATTTTCTTGATAGTGACAGTAAAGAGAGACAGGAAAGGCAGGGGAGAGGGGGCAAAGAGCCCGGGTTGGATTCCAACGGTAAGGACTCAGCCTTGATACATGGTACACACTCTATCAGGTGAGCTACCAGGATGTATTTTATTTACCACTTTTATATGCTGTATAACAATGATGCTGCTGAACTAAAACTCAAAGACTGACTGACATGTGATGTGCATTGTTATTGGAAATATAACTCATGATATACAGTCTCTAGAAGTGTATGATTCAACTTCTTCCCATGGTCTTGTGTTAAAAAAGCAAACAAATTGTAATATCAAATTGCAATACTTGTAGAATTACAATACATATCGAATCGGCACACAAGTATCATGATGGTATCGAATCGGGAGATACGTAGGCCTACATCGTCCCAGTGTCATGCCTATAGACTGATGAAGAGTTCAGTGGAAACAACCATAACACATACCTCTGCTTCCTAACTGGATACGTTTTCACTAGATGAGGATATCCTAAAGTACAGTTTTACTCCATAACATAGAGGGTACAATAAACAACATTATTTTAGGACAGTTATGAACATAACTCTTGCGCATTTACATGGTCCTTAAGTCCCGAGTAGGAGCACTTTTTATCAGCTATGCTAATATATTCACGAATGATGAGGCAAACTGCTGCTCCCAGTGTGTCTGAGGTGGTGTGTGGGGGTCTGCTCAGGTGAACAGGGCTGCGCCTGTGGAGACACTTATCACCCACAGCAGAAACAGTCTCATGCATGTCCAGAATGCTCAATGACATTAGACCGATGTGCATTTTAAACAAGAGAAAAGCGCTGCTTTCAGATGGAAATGCAAAGTGAAAACAGGAAGCTCCATATTATAAGTGTATAGATTATATCTGTTCTATGATGATTACGTGTGTGTGTGTGTGTAAAGATAGATTTACCAGATGTTAAAGAACGGAAAATGCATCAGGTATTTTTTCCCACATGACATTTTCAAATTGCTTTTGTTTCATTTATATTTATATTTATATTATCATCATTACATTTCCACGTAGCAACCATCCACGGTTACTCATTTTGTAACACGTTGAAACCTGCCAGTAAAACAGAGCTACACAGTACAAGGATTCACATCATTCAGGTCAACAGTAAGCACGTTCTGCACAAGCCTAACCGACCTGTGACACAACCAGACACAGAGAGGGAAGTGAGAAAAAAAAAATCTGTCTGAGATGTAGTCAGACACAGGTAGAGCACAAAGCAATGTGGTTACGAAACAGAAGGCACTGCACTTAAAAGTTTTCCATGCACAGTTGATTTCTCTGAAACGTGTTGGTGCACAAACAGCACTGACTGGGCTCAGCTGAAATGTCTCTCCCTCTCACACCTTTATAAAACCCTTCTCCAATATATTACCAGTCTGACTTTTCTTCCCTCTGTATTTGGCACTGCTACTGCTGCAACTTGCCGGCATTATTTAACAGAACCTCCTCCTACTTTGAAGCTGATGTTGAGCACCAATTGGATGTAAACTCATCAGGAGTGCTATATAGAGGTTACCAAAAGCCAGTTTGGACATAATTACGCTAAATAATAATAAAAAAAACAAGCTCTATTTGATTTGGAGCTCACTCTCAACCACTTAAGCCTGATTTGAGTGTGCAAACATTAACTGTAGAAATATGGTTGCTCGTACCCTTCCTTAAAGACGAGCTTTACGTCACTGATTATTTGTGTTTTGCACATTTTCAACCCGGTCTGAAGCAACACATTCTGATAGGCTCAAACAGAACAGCGGTGCGACATCCTGCCAACAAAAAGAGGTTCATTTGCTGCTGTGGTTACCCGTCACTGTCCTGCTCGCAAAGCGCAGCTCCGATATCCAACTTGACCTGACCTGGTGTAATCCACAAAGTCATTTTTGCTTTGGTCGACAAAGTCTCGACCGAGGGCTCATCCGCTTGCGCGACAGTAGCCACGGCGCGCTGTCCAAACCGGGGCATTAGAAGAAGTGAATGATGCGGTGAGGAAGCATTGTGGGAGGACTCAGCGGATGACAAGCTGTTCACCGGGAGGTGGAGAGGCGAACAAAATCGCGCGGAGAAGCTCACGCAAGACTCCAGCTACGGAATCCCGACTTTTTTACCCTGCACCGGGAGCAGAAGAGCACCGTTGCGCAGTCTTTACGCACAACCACAGAGCGGGCTGTGGGGCGTCTGTCCGTCACCACCATGTCAGCGGCAACAGCATCCATAACAGATGTGTCCAGGACTGATGTTACAAATAAAGATGACCGCCGTGGCCTGAAAAAATCAGGTAAGACAGATTAAATAAAAGCAAACCAAATGGGGTCTAATTCATACACGGCTCGAGTTGAACGTGATGTGAGTGTGGGACGGAGATTTTTGGCACTTTGCACTTAGTCCAGTTCTGTTCTTAACATAAAGGCAGGGATTTTTAGGATTTTACATTTAACATCTTTTGTAAGAAGGTAATCTACAAGTTGTGCGTCTTATTCAAACACTGACCCCTAAAAAAGAGATTTAATGTGTGTGTGTGTGTGTTACCTTAATGCTAGACCTACATTGCACATTTCTTGTGCAATATCCTTTTAGATACTTTTAGTACTTGCTGTTATAGCAGTTTCCTAACAATTGCTCTAGGATTAATAGTCAAGGTATATAATGCGATGCATTTGCAGATTGTCTTTTATTGATGGGTGTGTGATCGTTTCTGAGAAATATAAATCGCCTTACTAAATACACTCTGCATCACACACTAAGTGTCATCTGGGGTTGTTGAGGGACATTTGAATGAATTTCATGCACACCTTTCTTCCAGATCTCACTATTTAATTTTTTTTTTTTTTAAAGAAAAAAAAACAAAGAGGAAGTTTAAAAGGGTGGCAACACCAGTGATTGTAACACCCGGAACTTCTGATGCACAGCTGCGTGTCTCACGCCACGCTGCTACACACACACACGTTACATAAAAGTGATGCTCTCTACTTATCGGCAATGAAGTGCGTCCTTGTGTTACATAAACTTGAATATGGTGGGCTAATACTAATGGCCTAGCATTGTAAATGTGATCAGAAGCTTGTGTAATTCTTAAAAAAGAAAATGCACATATACTTCACTTAACCTCATCTTTCTTTCTTTCTTTCTTTCTTTCTGTCTTTCTGTCTGTCTGTCTGTCAATGAAACCATGAACTTTTGGTGTGATTTGAGCCCCTTGTGGTGATAAAAGTGCTCCGCATGTTTTCACTAGAAGTGCACATCCCCTCCCACATCCTTGGATATTTTCCTTCATTTAATATTTACTAAAACGAACATTGCAAAATGTCACACGTCCATTGTTTTTAGTGAAAACCAGAGGTTTCCCAAAGTAAACAAGCTGGTTTTGACTTTTCCTGGGCCTGATCACATTATCCTTCCCAGTTCTGTTGGAAACCACTGAATTGATGTCGCTCCGTTTATTTGCATTCCAACAGCTTGTGTCATGATGAAGTGATACTCTTTTGTTGTAGGTTCATCGTACCAGACTGCTGGTGTACTGAGCTGACACAGTGAGAGACCTCCCCTCCTGTAATATGCTGAGCGCTGTGCTGTGCTGTATGATAACCGGTTGTTTAGCATGGCTCCAGATGGCCTGTGTGTTTCCACCAGCCTCGCAGGCCTTTTGTTTAATGATTTATCACATTTCCTGCTTCGATACTGTTAGAATTCAACGCAGCAGCACCAGGCTGTTACTAGGGGGGGCAGTGTTTTGTCACGCAGCGTTGTGCAGCCCTACAGGGGTGCAGCGCTGATAGCTGTGGAATGATTTTCCCATTTCACACTGAATCTCATCTGCAGTGCTCCATTCTTCTTTGTTGGTCACACTGTTCACCCTGAATTGTTGCCTTGCTACAGTTGAATTCTGAGTTGTCTGATCATCCCTGTGAAAACAAATTTCTTTTGAAGGTACATGAATTAAACATGCATCCAAACTTTGAGTGACGTTTTGGTGATTAATGCACCTCTAACATCTGCAACATCATTACATCACACGCACTGTTTTTGACGCACACAGTTTGACTCTTTCTTCTAGGTCAGTCCCAGGCTCAGTGCACACCCATGCCACTGCCAGCCCTGGGCACCCAGAGGATCATCCAGGGCAACGGTACCAATGTGGGCACAGTCATTTCCCTGCAGTGCCCAGCCAAACACAAATTGATGGGAAGTGAGATGACATGTGTCATGGGCACCAACAGCACCCACTGGGTGGGGGAGACCTACTGTAAACGTAAGTAGAAACTGAGAAATGACAGTTAATATAGAAAGAATGGCACTCAGTGTAGGAGTCGTTACTTTATGAATCAAATTGTTCATATATTTTATAACCAAAATGTGTTTGTGTGCAGATTAAATGCTTTTAGTGGGAGAATTGCAGCAGCTGCAAAACTTCCCCTGAACTGTCTGTCAGCTCATTATTCTGAAGAGATGGAATATATATTAAACATTATGTGATAGGCATTGTGGCTATGGGCAATGTCACATGAAGACACTTAAGGTTTTATTTGGCTTGGAATAATTAATGCTCTAAATTATGTGAGAACCCATTCGAGAGAAAATAATTTGTTGCTTGGGGATAAAGCTCATTTAAGGAGAATATTAATGCTAATGCAGGTAGCGAGGAGTCATTTCAAGCAGGTGCACAGCTAGTCATTCTTTTGGTGAGTGAGTGGAAGAAATGAGAGCGCGATCTTAATTATGTTTCAGGATCAATCATGATGAGAGAGAAGAAGCTGTCTAATGTGAAACTGAAAGATATTGATAATGGAATTTATGTTTTATTGTCCTTTCCATGATGAGCTGGCGCGTGAACTTTGTTTCAAAATGACTGCCAATCTCCTCTGGTTGAATGGTAAAGAAAGACTTGTGATACAGTGGTCTATGTGGCAGACTATCTGTAAAGCCTAAGCAAGGTGGCCGTGTTTTGTGCAGTTCTCTACATGGATTTTGCAGCATGATGAATGGCGTTAATACGCCGAGTGCAGGACATGGAAATAAATCAGTCGACAATCTTCTTCTCTCACACTTCAGCTATGTCTTCCTATGAGGACTTCGGTTTCCGTGTGGCTGTGCTGGCATCCATTATAAGCTCAGCCATAATCTTCTTCATGTCCATGGCCTTCATCACCTGCTGTTTGGTCGACTGCATCAAAGAGGACAAAAGGAAAAAGCAGGAGAGGTGAGTGAGAAGCAAGCAGCGGTGGAAGGAGTACTCAGATCGTTTACTAAAAAGGTACCAATACCGCAATGTAAGAGTACTCTATTACAAGTAAAAGTCCTCGATTTAAAATCCTACTAAAAAGGTGCCTTGTGGTCACGTTGACATTCAGTGTTACTCACCAAAATGCTTTGTGTGCATCCTTGAGCTCTAACGTATTAAGCTCCAAATATTTTAAATCCAGCGTTGTTTATATCCAAGTGCTCAATATGGAGAAAAATGGTTCCATTGATTGATATGTATTGCATTAGATTATTAGATTGTTAATACTGATGCATCATGCATAAGTAGCAGGTGAGGTCGAGGTGGAGCTAGTTTTAACTACTTTATAAAGTTATGTAGTTTAGTTCTCAACATGAGGTCAGCCCCCCTCCAAAAAGGGGTCACAAGATACTGTTACGGTGCGTAGTACGACAGCAGGGGAAGGACCCAAACGCAGACAGACCAGGAGGCTCAAGCAGTTCAATGATTTATTATTGACTTGCAAGCAGGCATGTACACGGGTAATAGGTAGAGCCAGGTACAGGCGACAAAAGCATGAGGACCACATCCAACACAAGCACATGAAAACTAAACACATGGAAAACAGTACAATGAACCAACGAAGGGGACCGGTATAAATAGGGAGTGCCTGATGAGGGAATGAGGTGCAGGTGGGAAGATGGGCAGGGAAGCTCAGGTGAGGGGAATGAGGTGATTAGACAGATGGGAGTGGCAGGATCTAGACTGAGAGCATCTGGTGGACAACATGAAACGCAACACTGGGAAAACATAAAATCGACTAGAGAGGAGTCACAGGAAGACAAACCATGACAGATACAAGATACATACATAATGGGGTAGGAAAGAAAAAAAAAAACAAGCTTCTGCTGCACAAAGTACTTTAAATTTTGCTTCTTCTTTTGGTGAAATATTGCACCTTAAAACAAGTATTTACTGTATATGGCAGCATCTGGGAAGTTCAGAGAGGAAATGTCTCTTGGGTGGAATAACTCATAGACATGTGAAACATGACAAAAGGCGCCTAGTAAACACTTTTGTAAAAAGTCACACACCAAAAAAGTTAGAAGCCCCTAGTTTAATCTTAAACAATATATTAGAAAACTATAGCTGAATAAATGTAGTGGAATAAAAACTACCACACTCTCTTCTGAAATGGAGTGAAGTATAAAGTAACATAAAATGGAAATACTCAAGTCAAGTACAAGTACTTCAAAATTGCCCTTAAGTACAGTACTTGAGTAAATGTACTTAGTGACTTTACATCAGTGGAAGTAAAGGGTGGAGAAAAACAACAAAGAGAGTTATCAGTTAGTTTCCTGTGATGCATTAACAAACTGAAATACTGACATGCAAGTTTAAAATGACTTTTTTTTTAACAGGGAGTCAGATGTGTGTCAGTGGGAGGAGCTGGCCCAACATCAGGAGGACAGGTCCCGCTACAGCCACAAAGGCAGGAACAACAATAACAACACCCAGGAGAAGGGGCTTTCACTGTGGGACACCCGTAACCCAGCCATGTGTGACAACATGCGAGCCTGCAGGTGAGACGTGGACTGACTGTTGTTTAAACAACCAAAAACCAGACCGGTAGAAACATTAAAGAAACAGCTTCCTGTCTTTTCCTCCACAGATGTCATGCTCCTGCCTGCACATATGGCCCCACTCCTCCGCTTTCTGCTCTCCCTGGCCATGGCTATGACCAGCCTCTCTTACCCCGAAACCCAGAATACACGCAGATCTCCGGTCCACCGCCTCAATACTGCGAACCTCCTCAGCCCCCCTGTCAAACTACTAGCCCAAGCCTGGTCCAGATCTCAGCACTGGGGCCTGGTTTGGTGTGGCAGTATGGAGGACAGCAGAGCAGTTTGTCAGGAGAGAACCCATCAACCCCAGATGAGTCCAACACGAGGAATATAAACCCTGCCAAAGAATTTTCCATACGGATTATATCAGTGTGAGGACACATTACACAGGAGGTGAATACCATCAGTCAACAGTGTCAACTGTATCCATGAGGACTATGGGAAGTAATAAGTGAACATTCCTGGTCTTGTTCTACACAGTATGAAGGCTCTATTGACATCTATATGTATACCGCTTATCCTCAGAGGGTCGCAGGGGGGGCTGGAGCCTATCCCAGCTGACATTGGGGCGAGAGGCGGGGTACACCCTGGACTGGTCGCCAGTCAATCACAGGGCTGACACATAGAGACAGACAAACATTCACACTCACAGTCTTACCTACGGGCAATTTAGAATTATCAGTTAACCTAACCTGCATGTCTTTGGATGGTGGGAGGAAGCCGGAGTACCCAGGGAGAACCCACGCAGACACGGGGAGAACATCCAAACTCCACAGAGAAAGACCCTCTTGCTGTGAGGCCTGTGACAGACT
The DNA here is from genome assembly GCA_002120245.1 of Maccullochella peelii. Classification (NCBI taxonomy): domain Eukaryota; kingdom Metazoa; phylum Chordata; class Actinopteri; order Centrarchiformes; family Percichthyidae; genus Maccullochella; species Maccullochella peelii. Next base: position 22,642 of record LKNJ01005362.1, read on the forward strand.
TATGTGCCTTTTATAAACTGTAACGGCACACTGCCCTCTGTCTGATAAGGGGAGCCATTGCACTTTCAGGACACCAGCCTTGTTGGATGACACTCCCTTTTGTAATTAGAAGGTCAAGGTACTTTCATGCCCTTAATTGAGCTTTTCAGAAACCAATTAAATTGCCATGTTGAGGTTAAAGTTAACAGTTAAGGTGTTCATTGACATAGTTCACAACACATTGTAGGCAGCTGAGGAAGTTGTCTGAGAAACTCATCTCAGGGCAGGAGAGTCCAGTTTGTTGGAGAAGGAGAGAACTGGCAACTATGTAAATATCATTTTTAAGGAATGTAAATAAATCAAAGACTTCTACTTAGTGAGACTGTATTGCAATGGAAGGAGTGTAACGGTGTACATTTCCCAGAGTTTACAAGCCAACATGATATGGCAGCAGTTCAGTGATTTTGACTGCATGTGTAATAATGTAGCTTACATGTATTACTGACAAGAAAAAAGGCAACAAATTCATTTTAATTAGGCTATAATAATAATAATAAGAAGAAGAATTAGTATTATTAGTAGTATTGTCAGGCCTAATTGATGCAGTGCAGTCATTAGTAGGCTACAAATGGAAGAAGGGAATGAAATAAAGAGATAAATGACACCTCTGTGGTTCAGTGTTTGTAATAAAGCTTAGCTGCTGCTCATGGTAATCTGCTCAACTCAGTCTGCGGACTGATCACCATCATGTGACCCCGGGCGGCGCAGGGCGGCGCAGCGTGCAGCTGTAACCGGACAGCAGAGACCGGCACACCGGGGAGAACGGGAAGTTTTACCGGGAGGTTTTCGGTCGGAAAGATCAAGTCCCACACGCCGCTCGTTTGTTTGTCAGTATGACAGGTTTGTGAATCAAGGGTAAGATGTTTTGTCTTGTTTTGGATCATTCAGTCTGCAACAATAATCCCTGCGCGCTGACTTCTAGGATACAGAGGATCGCTGACCGCCCACTGTGCTGTGTGGGCGCGCCACTTGCTGCATACAACTTACAGTTTTAAGTTTAGTCCTTGACTCGTTGCTATAGCAATATGTTATTAAATAAGTTCATTTTGGCTTCATGTAAAGAAGCATTTGCTTAACACCACTTGAAATATTCTGAATATTCTGTCCAAATATTCAGCCTATAAATAAAGATGAGCAGTTTGATAGACAGGTCGAGCCTATTTTTACTTTCTGTTATTTAAGTTATGGACTGCCATTCTCGTCAGGGCTACCCAGACCTTTATTAAACACGAGGAAGCTCCCTCTTCTGTCAGTCACATCCAAATCTGGTCTGGGTAAGAGTCCCACTTAAAATGTTCATAAAGAACTGGCGTAAATCTGTCAGTGGGATGAGGTCAAGTATTTATTTACATCATTTGTTTATGTCAGGGTATTCTGCCTCACTTTGTTGCCTGCTGTATTAAATAAAGAAAAACCAAACAAGTGGAGTGATTTTACCCACAATGGAAGAACTATACAGATTAGAGACTGGACAAACTAATACTTCACTAATTACTTACCTACTTAATAGTGTTAATTAAGTTAAGCTAATTCAGTTACAACTAAAAAGTTGCTTGCTTTCTGCATTTCTACAGGCTGTTAATAGCAACCTGTGTAATGTGGCACAATATAATATTTCAAAAATCAGATGTCAAACACACAACTGCACAGGAAAGCTCACAGTTAAACCCTCACCAAAATTTACTGAAGGACACTTAACAGGAAAATTGCCTCTAAACACAGACTTTATCTCTTAACCCCCATTAATGCCCTCAAATATCCCCACTGCTCAGTAAGCTCTCTGTCTGGGATTTTGTGGGGCTAATAAGCAGTATAACAACATCTGTATCTTTGCAGCCTCAAAAATGACCATTGAGTTGAATCAGCGGCTTTTAAGAACATGGGCTTCACCAAACTGGTATTTACCACAGGCCTCACAGGCTTTGTATCGTAGCATCTATCGGTTATCTTGTGCACGCCTTAACTCAGTAGACATGTAACTCATTATTATCAGTATTAGCATTAGGCTTTTTAAATAAAGTGTGGCCAAATGGACGATTTTGCAGCACGTTCACCTTTCTAAACAGGAGAATAAACCTCTTAGTCATTTATTTTCAGAACAGGACTGATGCCAAGACCGGCTGACTAAGAAACTACTTAAGACTAGACATAAAATCTGCAGGCCTTCAATTAGAGCTTTGTAGCATGCTCTAATTATACAGTGTCATAATAACCTGACCTGCCCTCCACACTGATGCCTTTAAGAATATGAATTTAGGAATTAAAGTGTATATGTAGTGTAGAGTGCATTATTTAACACTGTCTCTTGCTCGTCTCTTTCGTCCTTGTCTAGACATTGGTGATTACCATGAGCAGCTACAGAGGGACGCCTATTTCCTGTGCTCAGATCAGCGGATGGACACTGAACTGGTTGACAGACTGGTGCTGCAGCTGAACAGGATCCACCCCCAGATACTCAGTGACAAGGAAGCCCACAGGGTCACTACAGATAATATATGACACCGTTCCAACAAAAAAACCCATCCTGTTTTGACAGTCATCCTGTCCTTACACTTGAATCCGTTATTAGACTTGGAACAGAAGCACAGTGTGCAGGTATACAGGCATGTGCAGTGATTAAACTCCATATGTGTCTCCCTGCAGTTCAGGAAACTGAGCGTGCCCACCAAGGTGCGGTTAGCTGAGCTGTTGAAGCACCTGCATGGGAAGGGCGAGGAAGCATGTCATGAGTTCTACAGAGGACTTCACATCCTCGCTGAGGACATCTACTCCAGCCTGCCCACCAGGGTCACACAAAGAGGTAAAAACACAGAGCAGGGCTTTCTGAGCAGAAATGCCTTGCAGGAATTTGGTGCGGAGATCAAATGAAATGTACAGTAGAATCAGAGCAGGTTTTATATATATATATAGCACACCACCTATAATGATAAAAAGTAGATCCTGGGTGTCCCTGTAGCTCACCTAGTAGAGTCAGAACCATGTAAGGCTGAGTCCTTTGCTGCATGTCATCCCCTCTCTCCCTCCCCTGCCTTTCCTGTCTCTCTCCAGCTATCAAACAAAGCAGAAATGCCAAAAAAAAAATCTTAAAATAAAACCACTTCCTGGTAAATAAAAGTGGAGTGATATCAATATCCAGAAAATGCAAAAAGGTGTGTTAATCTATCTCTGTGTGGTAAACTCTGTCTGTTTTCTAAAATTCCTTTGCATACTGTTATTAAAGTTAATTACACTGAAGCATTATCAGGTGGTTTTGACCTGAAAAGCTTCTCTCTGCTTACACTAGTTGTGTTGTCTGTATTAGTACATCTATCCATAAGTGCACCCCTTACTTTTTCTTGTTTCAAAGTTATGTTGTCCAGTTTATCCAATATTTTTAAAGTGAGATGGTTAGATAGATGGAGATGGCAAATCTCACTAGCATCTTCCCCGGTGTCCCATAATTGTGGATCCCCTGCTGTGTAATTGCCCTATCTGGCCTTATGTAAGCTTATCCTATTTAAGATACAGAGAGAAGCCAATGTGCTGCCTGGACTGCAGTTCAAGTAGTGGATGTGACATTACACAGGCTGTTATTTAAAGTGTGGGGTTTACCCATTAACCATTTTTACTCTCTGTTCTAGAGGTGGCAGATCCAAAATGGACCTGCAATGTGGAAATCTACCCAGAGCGATATTTGCTCAAGGACAGAGGTAAATATAAGCAACATCTCACACTACAGTACAGTAGAGCATTTTATGTGCTTTCTGTTTTTCATTTATATTTTTAAGTTAAATTGCAAATATAGACATCTACTCTGTGAGTGTCGGTGTAACATAAAGGGCCACACCAGTGGTTTAGCCAAGTATGTACAATCCATGTATACTTGACATTACTGCAAACAACTATTCAAAGCAGACCACATGTTTTGGGACTGACCTGTTTTCCAGGCAGTTTTTAAGACAATGTGGAAATCACCTTGCAGAGATTTTAAACTTAACTGAGATAGGTAATCCATGACAGTAAGCAGTCAGTCAGCTTTAGTTTTTGTCAAGTTTATGTTGTGATCATGTAGGGATGCCGTTGCGAGCAGGAACTAATATGAAAACACTTCCTCTCTGGTGCATTCAAGAACACTTTTGACATCGGAGATTTGATGATTGTATGCCAAAACCATCTTTGTTAATCGAAGATACTACAAAACTCAAAATAATCTTTTCTCAATATCCATTGTTTTTCTATAGACTTGACTGATTTATATTTGATTTGATTCCATAACAACAAAGCTCTTAAGTGCACAACTGTTAGCAGCCATCTCTCAAACTTGAATGCCCCTTGCTCAAAACTGCATTAAAATGTGATAATAACATAACTTTGAGAAGAGAGGAAGACAAAAATAAGCATTGTGGAGTTGTGTGTTTGCATGAGGTGGTAGAGGCTTTAATAATGACGTGTATATTAAATTTCTTTGTGATAATTGTGAAAGTAACCCTTAACAGACAGTAAACCCATCCTCATGTATACATTGCCCTTGGTGATCTAATCTGTTCTGTTACTTTACTCTATTTATTTATTTTGTTGCTTTTTTTATGTTCTTTTCATGTTCTTTTTCAAAAGGCAATACAAATACAGTCCAACAAAATGGGCATTGTGATGGGTTACCTGTTTAAAGAAGGTGTCTAGTCTCTGCAAAGTAAATTTTAATCCTAACCTGGCATGATCTGAAAGTGGTGGCTGCCTGGAAAGTAGGAAGTCATTCTCAAAACTAATGTTAAACTTTGGGAAATGGTGGACAGTAGTGTAAAATACAGTACTAATAATTTGTAGTTAATGTGCTAAAACACGCCTTTAATCTGCAGTTGTAGAAGTTTAATTTGGCAACATGACTACTAGGGTGGTTTTTAAAATATGGTGGTTTTACAGTTTGTTTGTGTGTGTGTGTGTCAGGGTGCCTCTGTACCCCTCACTGATCCTCAGATAAGCCCCTTAAGCCCAATGTAGTTGTCTGCTGAACCGTTTAACCCCTAGCATCAGAATGTGGCTCCCACTGCTCTGCACTGCTTCACCATTCATCATCCCATTGCATTCAGGGCTCTGGCTTATGCAGGTCAGTTAAGCTCACATGTAAAACCCCCGTCCTAAACAGCTTCCTCTGTCCTGCATTCCTTTGAACAGTCAGGGGCGCATCCACTGGGTCAAAGATGTGTCAGCAGGGAAATGGGTCACCAGTGATGTAGTGAAACACTGACTCATCATAAGTCATGCAAAGAAATGGCTTGTTTAGACAAAAAGACAATTGTCTTTTCACAGAGCAGCATTGGACTCGCCATAGAGTACATTTCAGTTCATTTCTGTTATTTAGTTTTTTAGTTCATATCATTTATTAGGAAGACAACGACCCACAATGCACATTTAGTGTGCTGATCAGATATTCATATGTTTATAGGTGGTCTAATAGTTGTTGACCTCTTCTTTCTCCCTTCTGCAGGACCAATGTTCTTCCTGAGCTGTTTCAGTTTTGTAGTTGGTATTGCAATGCTCTACTATTACAGAGGTGAGTCATACAGAATGATGATTGACATTTTCAGACTTATATGTCCTTGGGTATTTGAAAAAATACTTTTGAATATCAAGCAATCCGTGTACAAAAGTATCCAAAGCCCCTGTAACGGTTTTATTTCATGTTTCAAGCTTACTTTCCATTCTGTTTGTGGTCATCATTTCTAAACCATTCTCTCCATATTTCTTCAAAGTCTTTGTTGCCACTCTTTCTGCCCACAGAGGGCGAGACGTTGAGATGCACCAGTCCGTTTCTTCACTGCTCTGCAGCAAGACTTAGTAAAGGTGCTAAAGACGTTTTCATTTCCTGTGCTGAGGCTGGAAAACAGAAAAAATGAAGCCGCTATGGTGCTGAAATGCTTAAGAACGAGCCCTGTGAGAAGAACAAGCCATGCAATTTGCCACTTTGCTGTGCCAAACTCATACACGCTTTGAGAGCACATATTTCTTAGCACTAATTGACTTGTTTTTAAATCCCAGAGGAGCCGACATTGACATGACTCATTCTGTCACAAATTTCCACAGCTGACATCTCTTTATATGAAATAAATAATAATAATGTTCCACAATAATACTTGTATGAGTCTCTCTTCTATTGATTTATTGTGTGTGCAAATAATTCCAATCACATTTTCAGCTAAAATGAAGTGTAATAATGTTTTCATTCACTCTGGCTGATTGGACCTCTGCTCAGGTTGAAGCTGGATGGAGCTATGCTGGGTATTACATGATGTCCTAAACTCTATGTACTAATAAGAACAAAAAAGGGTTGAGTTGTCCCGCCCTAACAGGTACAACAAAACCAACAGAAGGATGAGGGAGATGTCAATCAAGCAGTTTGTACACACACACACACACACACAATGTTCAGCTTTTGCTCAAATAAAGCACAAAACATTTTGACATCACCAGGAGTTGTATCTTACTTTTAATCTAGTATGACAAAGAATTGACAAAGATATACACAGAAATGTATCCAACTAATTAGCATCAAACACTATACTGTGAGGTATTGTAGTGAAAAAAGGAAAATCCACTGTAATGAGCAGCACAGTGATTAGCTTTTCTAGGTTTGTGTCTGGCACTGCTTAGTCTGCCACCAGAGTGAGAGCGAGGGAGTTGTTTGCTTGCACTGTGAACATGAAATGGAGATGACGCTAAAACATTTATCCCACTGACTGAACAACATCAATAGATACACTAGAGGGCACTGCTCCCTCATTCAGTGCACCAAAGTGGCATTTAATGCTACATTAAATGCTGCTGACTGCTCTAGACAGACTTGTGTGCAGGGTGGATGCGTTTCATACTCAGTTGAAGCCCTTTCAAGTGTGTCTTATAATAATGCATCAGTAGGAAAATGGCCACATCAAAGATGGTGTGTACAGTACAGCTCTGGAGGAGAGCTCAGGTGTCTGCTCTCAGGAGATTTGCGGCACTGAGCAGCACGTTTCCTTCCCGTCTTCTCTGCAAAGAGGGAGCAACAGATGAGAGAGGGGAGTCAGAGAGAGAGAGGAGGGATGGGGAGGTGTTAAAGGGGGCTGGAAGTGTCACCAGGGTGATTGTCCAGTTTGAATAGCCTACTGGCATCCACATTCCCACAAGAGAGCTATTAATAGTCTTTCTACACACGACCTAAAACTCCTCGTTGGTCATCAGCATCTTCAGATGTTGGACCCCCATAGAGCCACTTTGTTAAACTTCAGAACTGAGACGGAGCCAGAAGTGCAGGAGCCATAGACATACATGGATATATA
>LKNJ01005363.1:0-16560 GCA_002120245.1 Maccullochella peelii
CAATTGGTGGCTGACTAAATACTTTTTTGCCCCACTGTATCTCTGATTCTCTAATTAGCATTTAAGGAAGTAAAAACTGTTGTCACCAGTGTTCAAAAGTTCATGGCTGCAGGTCTCACACATATGATCGGATATTAGCAGTGCACATTCCCACCATAGTGTAAAATAAATTTAGGTTGTGGTGGATCGGTTTCCATTCTGCTGTGTCAAAACCATCAGCAGTTTCAGTTGATATTCAAAATCTGCAAGATGGTAGTTGCAACGGTTGCACACGTCATCAGACGAAATAAAAAACCTGAGTCTGCCCTACTAAAAGCTCTTTCAAAGAGGAAAGTCTTAAGCCTACTCTTAAATGTGAGGAGGGTGTCTGCCTCCCGTACACAAACAGGAAGTTGATTCCACAGACGAGGAGCTTGATAGCTGAAGGCTCTGGCTCACATTCTACTTTTAGAGACTCTAGGAACCACAAGGAACCCTGCATTCTGGGCGCACAGTGCTATAGTGGGGTAATATGGTACTATGAGCTCTTTAAGATATGATGGTGCCTGACCAATAAGGGCTTTGTAGGTGAGGAGAAGGATTTTAAATTCTATTCTGGATTTTACAGGGAGCCAGTGCAGAGAAGCTAATATGGGAGAAATATGATCCCTTTTCCTGGTTCTTGTCAGTAAACGTGCCGCAGCATTCTGGATCAACTGGAGCATCTTAAGGGACTTATAGGGGCAGCCTGATAATAGGGAGTTGCAATAATCCAGTCTAGACGTAACAAATGCATAGGTAATAGGTATGAAATTGTAGAAATAAGTGATAGAGGTTAAACTCAACATACATGAAAGGTGTTTTGTGACAAAAAATACAATAAAGTTGTTGAAAAATGACAGTGAGGAATTTACCATGTGACTTATTATAGAGGCATGTGTAATGTTGTGTTTTTACTCTATTTTCAGTGGCCTTTATTTAATGAACAGCTTTTCAGTGAACCAGTGAATGTGGCTTTGAAGCCTGTGTAACTGCACATCAAAACACATTTACTGAAAATGAACAAAGTGTTTCAGTTGAGCTACAATGAATGCGACCGTACAAAAATTCAGTCGACCATACTTGCAATTGCAATAATAAAATCTATGAGAGAAAGAGTTTAAACAGGGGAAACAGAGGGAGTATTGTCATGTTAAGGGTGTTGCAATAAAGAGTCATTAGGAATGTATGTTGAGTCATGTTTCCACTTGAAACACATTCAGTAGGCTTTCAAGTGTTATTCCAAGGCATATCCAACACTAGGATTCATATTTCGATTTGCACAGCTGATAGGCACGTCGTCACATGTTTTTTCTCAGAGCAGTGTGCTCTCTGTGTCTGCACTGAAATAGGCTTGGTGTGCTTGTCTAACACACTCCACCACAAACCACAATGCAGTCGGAGAGTTTGACATACACAGCTACATCCTCATTTTTACCTGCGGTCTGTCTGTTAGTTTGTTGTAGCTGAGTCGGCTTCGACTCATTCGCTCCCTTTCACAATGCTGGAGAACTCTGTTCCCCAAAGGTAAGTCTAGTTTTTAATTCCGTTACTTTCAAATGTACCGACTTTAAAGGGTCGTACAGTAGAGTCCAAGGCTCAATGTGGTTCTTAAATATGAAAGTAATATATCTGCCTATTATGAAAATGGATCAGTCCGATTGATTGCAGTAGAGACTGCACTCCTCACAAACATTAGAGCTAATGTCTTGTAATGTTCGGTCAAGTGTTCAACAAGAAAAGCAAATATAATTTTGTAGCTGATAATATATCGTAGCTGTAATATCAACAAAATCTTTTTTCCTGGGTTCCACAGCAGAAAAAAGCAGTAAGAGTAATATCAGTACTACTAATGACTAATTTTAACAAGTTTCCACATGGTACAATATCTGAATTTCCGATGTGGAACCCAAAGGGTTTTTATTGTGATATTTTATTTGATTTTGTTACATTCCTGTTTTTACTTTTTTTTTTTCTCTATAACCACATTTTTGTGAAGTGTAAAGTTTTGTGGGTTTTGCTAGGTTAGTTGTGCACCTAGTCTCATGTGAACTCTCAGACAACACAGGGTGATGACAAAAACTCTACATGTCCTTGGTAAGACATGTAGAGACATAGCTTTGCATATTACATGGGAAAGCCCGTAACAGGTTGGGATGCAAATACATTGAATTTGTTTGGCAGTATATTTGAGATAAATATATACAGTATATTGAAAGATTTCTTCCACATGGGCATTATTTATGCCTTAAAAACAGTGTGAGAGTTATTCCTGTAAGTTTTAATAAATGTGAAACAGGCCATTGCTACTGCCTGTGGTTTTAGTATTGTTGTAATGACAGACGTCATATCAGTTTAATATCAGATATCAACACTGAGATCAGTGTTAACACTCAATCAGATGATGAAAAGTGAATAGTTGGCTGTTTGAACACTACAGACCATGTAAACCTGACTCCACTTCTAACAATAAAGCAATTCTAAAATGGACACTTCCTCAGGTAGTCTCTACAGACTGCTATTCTGATAAGACTCACCACAAACTCAGTAGACCTTAACCAGCACACTAACAATAGTCATATGACAGGAAAATGAGCATTCGCACTGCGGCGCTCAATTTTAATATGTCAATCTTTTTTAAATTAAAGAGGGACAATTGGAGTCATACTTGTGAAATGTTGTAGTGTTTCCTCACATTAAACAAGTAATGCAGCGTTCTCATAAATTACTGCTCATGACTTGCAGCATTATTTCCTAAGTAAATGAAAACTGGGAACTATGTTGAATTTTTACAACACAGAGGTTTGGGCAAGGTTTGCATCATCTTACAAAAAGTGTTTTGTATATGACTTTGTGTCTGTTTCCATCTGGAGCTCAATGCTGAGAGTCATCAGTGCTTCCCATTCAATCTGTGTGTGTTGAGCTTCTTGATTCCATTGATTGATTTCTGTATATGTACCATGGAGGCTACGTGATAAATAGAATATGTCCAGAGTCTGTAGAGAAGCTTGTAAAGCGTGTTCAGTAAAATAGACAACACGTCAATATGAAAAATGTGTTTTTTTCAACAAATGTTTTAAAGCTTGCAGTAATTCTAGTGCATTTCATGGTTGTGGTGGTTTCTGATGGATGCAGATCTTAATGGAGACTCCTTCCTTTGCTCTAAACAGTATCAGCTAATGAGGTACACCTACATTACTGGGCAAGGAAGAGGCAATATTAGCAAAGTGCTTCCTGATATCAATCCAGTAATGGATAGTAAAGTGCTTCTGATGTGCAGTTAAGTGGCATTAAAGATGTCCATTTTCACTTTTGTCTTGGCAGTGAAAAGACTCCGTGGACAAGAGCTAGACGATGGTTGTGCTTTTTGATGCTATTCCTCATGATGGGCACTTTAATGTTAATTTTCTACAATTCAAGCCCCCAAGTATCATGGTCTTTGAACTTTTGGACGACAAGCTCATTGTCAACCCGATCTCACAACAATATGATTACTTCAGTTGGCAGTGTAAGTATGTTTACTGGCCTCTGTGTCAGCGTCATCAGGCAGCTATCAAAATGTCAAAGGCAGAGGAAAATCCATACACATAATGCATCTGTGCTTCTTTTTCCTGTTTATCTGATAATAAGAAAAGTCATTTGAGTCATTAGCAGTAACACATCACTGTTAACATGCTGTTTTTAATTTTTTTTATTTTATTATGCTGCTGTTACCATAAAAATGTTGACAGACTGTTTAACATTCAGCCAGTAAAATTTATAATTAGCTAATTATACAGAAATGCTAGCAAGTTGCTTTTTAGTGTACTAAAGTGCCAATACAGGGGATTTTTTCAAATAGTGTGTTCACATAAAATGCACAATGAATTTTAGACATGGCAAGACATTTTAAATATTCTTGCTTATCCGGGACAGTGTTGGGCAAGTTACTAAAAAAATTGAATCAAATACTCATTACATATTACTCACTGAATGAGTAAATATATTTCTTTACGAATTACTCAACAGCAAAAGTAAGAAGTTACATTACTCGGCCGCTACTCAGCACATCTCCGTCTAATTATCTATAGCCTAGCCTACTCACACGCCACATATTAACATATGTTGAAATAGAAAACAAGACATTGTGGTTTTAAAATGCAGCCAGTTTGGAGCTAGTTAGCTTAACGTTAGCGGGGCTAACGGCTAACATTAAGCTAGCTGTCCAAGTCCTCAACTCTGAATAAAACCAGATGTTTCCTGAATGTAGACTTAGCATTGGGTAATGTTAGCAAGCCAGCTAAGAACACACAACATATAAATATGACCACTTTGGAGTTGTTTGGTAAAAGCTAGATTCCTCCCCACACCTCCAGTCCTTGCACCAGTCCAACACACACTGGATCAGTCTGTCAACACACAGAGAGGAAACTGATAACCATCTATCAAACTCCAGTTTAACAGCTAACAAGCCAACCACCAAATTGTGGAAGTAAAGAGTGTTACTGAAATTAGTGACTATAATATATTCACCGAATTTCAAATTGTAATCCCTTACCCTTACTTGTTACTGAAAAAACTAATCACATGTAAAATACTGTAATGTGTTATTAAGTAATGTGTTACTGCCCAACATTGATTCTTGAGTTTTAATAAATCTACTTCCCATATGTACAGAGATTAGAGGAAAAAGGAGAGAGACTAGAGGGAAATAACAGAAAGAACCCGAATTTGTGGTGAATTCTGAGTCACACACGGAAACCCTCCACACACGTTTGTTGCTATTGGTACATTGGCTGTTTTGGAATAAACAGCAGTCAAAATTGCGCAAATAAAGCAAGACAGAAATTTACATTGCCTTTTTTGTCTGAACACTTCTTAATAGATCCATATTTTGTCTTTCTATATGAAGCTAACATTAGAGTGTAGAAAACAAGTACAAGAAGAACAAGAACAAAACAGAGATAAATCCTGCACTATTGAGGTGCAACACTCAAAAACCTCCTTTGCTTGCACAGATCTCACCAGGTGACCCTCCAGCACCTGAGTACTTTGTGGCATACCCACACCAGTACCGTTTTATATTGGACGAACCCAACAGATGTCGGCAGGAAAGTCCATTCTTGGTTCTTATGATCCCAGTAGCACCACACAACAGAGAGGCCCGTGACATAATCCGCAACACATGGGTCAAAGAAACCACAGTACTGGGTCAAGTCGTCAGCCATTACTTCCTGCTTGGACTGTCCAAAGAGGAAGATGGGACAGGGCACCTTGAGGCGCAAGTGAGTTGGTTCATTTTTGAAATTACTCAGTTCTCTTTCACTATCACTTTTACACATCAAAAAACTTCATGCTATAACAAGAGAGGGGAAAAACATTCCAGGGGTTCATTGGGGGGAAGTCGCGTTTCTGCTCCTGCTGTTTGCAAAATTAACAGGCCAACATGAATGAGCTACAGTGCTTTCTGTGCATGTTGTGGCATGTGGACATGAAGAATGTGGCAGCTACCTCGCTGAACTGCAGTGGTGTCCTCACAGACAGCCTTGCTGCTGCAGCAGTGCTACTGTCAGCCCTACAATTTATATATTGACATCAATAATAGAATGTTTCATTTCATTTTATTATAAATTTCATTAATATTTAGTTTAGACAGAAAAAGGTTAAGAGGCGTCTGCTCATGTCTGTGACATTCTACAGATGTAGATGTTGATGACAATATGACTATCAATAGATCATTTTATCACACTGTGTATATTTGCTGAGAATTACACATGTAAAAAATAGATGTCACACCGGATCTCTAGATGAGCAGCACTGTGTGCGTCTCATGCATGCTGTGTGGCTGCTCCAACCTGTTAACATGGGCACTGAAATGAAAAGCAAGAGGTTCCACATGCACTGCTCAGGTCGGCGGTGTGTCCAGGGCTTTAGACTGCTTTCTGCTCTGTCTGAAACATTAAACCTGCACTAGTCATTATTTTTATCTTAACAATGGATCAAATGACGACGTGAAATGTGAAAGCGGTCCATCCTAGTGACGAATTATCACCCAACTTTGCAGTTCCCCTCAATCATACAAAGCTTTTCAGTGTCTTCCAGATTTTATTTTTTTCCCAGCCAGCAACTTTGTGTCAGTCTCACCGCTCTCATCAAACCTATCTGCTGGATGTGTAAATAAGCAACTAGTTGCTAGCTTGTTTTCGCTGTTCTAAAAGTGGCAAAAGAAATCTGTTCACTACTGCTTTAAACTCAGTCTCCTATCTCCCCCTCTGTAAATGTTACAGGAAAGCCAGAGACATCATGATATTCTCCAGAGTGACTTCTTGGACAGCTACAGTAACCTCACCATTAAAACCATGGTCATGTTCGAATGGCTCAGCTCCCATTGTCCAAACACCTCCTATGCCATGAAGGTCGACTCGGACATGTTCCTTAATGTCAATAACCTCGTTGACATGCTTTTGAAAGCCCCACGTCATCTCTACCTGACAGGAATGGTGGCAAGGACTGCTGCTGTTCTTAGAGACCCAAACTCAAAGTGGTTTCTACCTGTTTCTGCCTTCCCTGACTCTATGTACCCACCGTATGCCCTGGGACTGGGCTATGTGTTCTCACTGGATTTACCCAAGAAGATGCTGGAAGCGTCTGCACATGTTAAAGCTGTTTACATTGAAGATGTGTATGTGGGACTGTGTATGAGACATTTAGGAATCGCACTAACAGATCCTCCTCATGGTGGTTTGTTTAGGGGACTGATGCCTTATTTTCCAGGCAACTGTTACTGGACCTCTGTCATTACAACAATACTGCAGAACTCTAACCAGCTTACAGACGTATGGGAAACATATCAGAATCAAGCTAAAAGTGGCTGTTGAACTTCTGCCTTTGCCTTACGAAATTGTGACGGTTTTAAAGTTGCACCCTGTGATCATAAGTTACTGCCTTGATGATATTTTTCATCTTTGAAGTATGGTTGGGACTTTTGATACCAAAACAGAGATTGTGAGCCAGATATGCATTTGGAAGCTGAGCAAAATATGTACATATTTTAAGTGTTTACAAATTATTTTTAAAGATAAAATAATTTAATAGATAATAATCATTTAAAGATTTTCCTATGGAGAGCAGTTTTTAAAATAGCTCCTGTGGCCATGCAGTTTACATGTCCAGCACTCAGAATGTAACAAAAAAACCCAGGAAGTTAGCAGGTCCAGTAGTTACCGCACTGTGAAATCATCTGCACTTTGTGCCTACATGTAGAATATGTATCTCAATATTCTATTTTAAAAGTAACTATAATTGATAAGCACAGCATGTGCGTGACTACCTTTCACCACAGAAACTACATTTACAGGAAGAGGTCTACCTTACACTACCACTGCAGGATGAGTTTCAAGGCACTTTAGACTGTTCACACGGTGTGCTGCATAATAGCCAGACTAGCTGTAACCAAAATATTCACCAGCAAAATAACTTTTGTCATACATATGTTGGCACCCCCAGTAAGAACATACTAGCATCACTGAATATGATGTGAGAAAGCATAATGTCTTTTTTTTTTTTAAAACAACTTATTTCCTCTCGTGATTTGCAATAAACTGCTTTGGCTGGCACCTAAAAGCATGTATGTGTTGCACACAAATTATCTTTTGCACCCTTCAAAACAGCAAAAGAAGAAGGATCCGATAATGAAATGAGGTTGTTGATTTACTGAGCGATAGACAGTTCCTGAATCGTAGTGAAAAGAGTGCCAGAGCTCTGGACCAGCAGCTGCTGCAAGTAGGCTTCAACAAAACTAATTGAAAATGCACTCTGAAGGTTATGATGTTCAGTTTTTGTTGAAACTGTTTGAGAGGTGTTGATTCAACTTTATGATAATTTTGGAGGATGTAGTTTGTCATGCTGTTGAATTGCATTATACTGAGAGGTGTTGTTAGAGGTGTTGTTAAAAATATGTTAGACTGAACATTTTATCCTTCATGAAAGTGGGATTTATTGCAGGACTGTGTAGCTTTAGTTAGGTATACCTACAAGACTGGTAACTAAGTGTGCATCATTAATTACCCTGAGGAGTAACCGCAATTAGAAAGACAGGCAGGGACATATTGTTTTGACTTGCTGGCAAACAGTGAAGGCAAATGAAATGTAATCTTGAAACATGATGTGTGACCATGAGGAGGGGCGGGGGCTCGGTGTTACCTCTGATAGTACCAAAGTAATAAAACTCAGGAAAACTTGTAAACTTCATTTAGCTGTAGAATGATAGCTTAATCTGTCTACAGTTTTCATCAGTTTAGCCTGCAGCCAATGAAGAAGGCCTTTGAAAGGAAATCAGTCAACAAGCTGTCAAGTGTTGATGGATGAAAATATAGATTTTTATTTTATGCATCACACTTTGCTACACTAGGGGTAAATGAGCAGATAAATAATAATAATAAAAATACAATATAACTGTTAATTTATGTATGATTTTAAATTTGACGGGATTTGTTTCTTCACGATGATTTGATTTGTCATGCATATATAAATACAGATTTTTTTATGTTGATTTAACACAATACTGATTCATCCTATAACTTCCTATTAAACAAGCTGTGTTGAGCTCGTAAGACTCAGAAATTATTTTGGGGCACTGGGTTGTAAAAGTTTAAGAAGCCATCATACGTTAGAGAAAGAGTGTATTGCAATAACTGTGAGAGATTTCCAAACATGAGTACTTATGCCACTCTGCGCTCTAATTTATACAGCTTCCCCTTTTTTTTCTTTAATGAAAAAATCTGATCTAATTCTGTATCTCTATTCTGTCCTAATCTATATTATTCATAAAGTCCAGTGAGTTGTTTAGTGAGCCTTCTTTATATCAAATGATAGCATCTTTAATCATGTCAAAATTGTTATTAAAGATTTTTACTTTCTCACCTCATCCTATTCAATCTTTCTACAGTGAGACACATCACAATGTTTTTTTCTCTTTTACAAACGTTGGTCTTCCTCTTTCTCTCAGCATCTGCTTTTTTACCTCATGAATAAAAACTGAAGCAGCACAGTGGTTGACAGACTTACATGTGGATAGCTAGTTTGAAAACTTGTTTCCTAATCATAATACCAGGAGAGAATGAAATATGGTATTTGAAGAGTCAGAATCAAATTTCATGTTTGTGTGCAAATCTCTCCTAATTCAACCTTATTGTAAAAGGGGATTCCATTAAGTTTGTAAAACAGACAATGCCACCCAAACATACATTTTCAAAAAGGCCACTTCCTGGTATGACTGACTTCTAAGAAGTCTGAAAGCAGCCCTGTCTTACACTACATCTCTGGTGTTTTTTCCCCCCTCTCATATACAGAGTAATGTCAGCCATGAAGCGCAAACATGAGCAACAGCGCTCTCTTGTGGTACGCAGGCAAATGAGAAAACAGAACAAAAGGAAAGGACAGTGGTGTGGTAGGAAATGAGAGATTATGAGTGAAAAATAATTGACTTTCAAATAAAGGCTGTGGTTGCTAATTAAGTGAAAACATTTTCTAAACTTCAAGTAGCAGGATACAAGCACAACACACTTTAGTTCTGATCTTCTTCCAATTGTGGGGGAAATCCTGCATCCACATGTTGATGTGCTGTTATATATCTACCAGATATATACATATTGAATAACTAGGTAGAAGATCCCGTATTCACCTTCTTTGACACTTATGTTAAATATTACTTAATGGTGCTAAATATTACTAGGTACTAAAATCACCAGCATCAAAAAAGGTCAATGCAGATCTGCGTGTATGAGACACCCTTGAATTTTATTTTATTTATTTATTTTTGTCACAGTGTGAAGCCTTAAACAATTGTTCTTCTGCAGGCCCAATGGTTCAGGTCATGGCCATTGTGCCTCTGTTACAGGTAAAGAAGTCTACACTACAGCCTGACTAGAACTCCTGTCACATGGTGGGGTTTTTTTCAATGTCAATGCATTTGTGTGTCTATAAATGTTTGAAAACCCCCAGTCTGAGGCTCTTCCATGAGCAAACGGCAGATAAAGAGACACAGAGGGGGACAGATAAAGAGATGTGCTCAGCCAGCCTGTCAGAATCACTTCAGCATGCCTCTGCAGGATCTGAATGATGTTTTTTTGTTTTGTTTTTTTTAAGCAAAACTGTGTGTGTGTGTGTGTGTGTGTGTGTGTGTGTGCGGTTGTTAGTTTTTGAGTTTTTAAACTTATAAGGACCAAATACTGTCAAATGGATTAAAAGCATAAATAAACATCATCTAATGTGAGGACATGTTGCTCTAGCATCTAACTACTGTGGCAGGTCCAAGGTTAAACTGTTATGGTCCTTGAATGACCTCGACTAACCCAGTCTGCGCCTCCACACACTCACCATGCCGGCAACAAGCTAGACCTGGTCTTCTCTAGGGCCTGTTCTGCTGCCCTACTTCCAGCCACTCTGCTGCCCCATGTCTCTGACCATTTGTGTCTTTTACAACCACTCCCTTCACAAATCCCTCAGATGAGTCTAAGTCAGTCATTCTCAATTTACGGACCGTGGGCCAAATCTGGCCTGCAAGCCTGCCGCTCTTGGCAAAGATGAGTGAGGACAGCAACCGTCGAAAAGCTGACAATGAAAACAGGCTATTCAATGAAAGATGGATGGATGAATTTGCCTTAATTTCACCACCTCATACCAAACCACTGTGTTTCATTTGCCAAAAGACAATTGCTGTATGTAAGGTTGCTAATATCAGGCGCCATCACGAGTCAAAACATGGTAGCTTCACTGCAGCGTTCTCATCTGGTAGCACTGCAAGATATCTGTTTGTTTATTAACTGGCCCCTGGCCTCCTGTCATTTTGCAAAAGTGACCCCCATCAGCAAAGCAAGTTGAGTATCCCTGGTTTAAGGGTTCGAGGCAGCTGAGTGTCTGGCTCCTATATTCGACTAAGTTAGGGCATACTCTCAGCTTAGTGTTAACATCCAGAATCGAAGTGGTGAACTTCATCACAAGTCTGGCAGGAGTCAAGCAACCCAATATGCTGGATTTAGACTGTTGAGTCAAGCCATTTTTGGCTACCTGGTGTCAGAGAGTCTCTTCATCTCATCTTCACTTTCCACTGACGCCACGGCTAAATCCACTCTCCTTCAACCAGTCTTTCGGAACTGAACTTTAGGTTAATCATTTCCCACAATGCATATTGACAAGTGGGTTGTGGACTTGCTTGTGTCAGTATAGGCATCCGTGTTGAGGTGACACATTAAAGGAAAATGCTGATAAGAGCTCTCCCTTCCAGGATGACAATTCCCCCCCCCCAGCCACAAGGGGTCACTGAATGGTTTGAATCATATGCTGTGGCCTTAACAGTCACCAGATCTTAACTTTATTGAACATTTTTGAGACACTTTTGGACCAAGGTGTTAAGAAAACGCTCTCCACCACCATCATCAAAACACCAAATGAAGAGAATATGTGTTGGAAGAATGCTGTTCATCCCTCCAGTAGAGTTCTACTTGGAGAATATAATTATGGCAAGGAGCAGTGAAGCTGTTCTGGATGCTTGTTGTGGTCCAGTGCCTTATGTGTCTCATGTAGCTGGCAAATTTTTCAACCTGCTGAGCATAAACACTCTTTTTCAACAACACTTTGCTTCAAACTCAATACACATTCACACTGGAAAGCTGTCCAGCGCACAGTTTTATCTGTTGGCAGCCTCACAGGAGCAGTTGAGGGTTAAAAGCATTGGTCAAGGGCACTTCAGCAGTTGGAAATGTAATTCTAAAGTATGTCTACTCATTGATCAGCTAGTGACAAGCCTATTTTAAACACTACAGGGGTGCCTTCAATAATTTCCTCAAATCTTGATAGTTTTGTAATGTACTATGCTATGGTCTATAAGGTGTACCAAAGAAATTGGTGAGAAATATGACTTTTGCAAGAGCCTTTTTGGAAAAAAAAAAATTGTGTTTGTCCAATCAGGCGTCGGTAGAAAAGGGTCCCGTTGACACCTCAGTGAAGATGAAAACGTGTCACTCACCAACTACCTCTCAGGTGATGTGATGCTGGTGTTCATACTGTCCTCAGCATCAATTCAAAGTCTGGGGAAGCTGCTTTTAGTTCTTATGTTCCTAGTTTCAGGGCCGGCCTTCCTGAGGATCTCAGATGTGTTCAGTCTCCTGTCTGATCTTTGTTTTTAAAGTAACATTTCTTTTTGCTGCCACCTTTCAGTGAGTATTATCTCCTATTCACAGAACAGTTGAATAGTTTGCATGTGTCCTTTTTGCATGCTTATTGTGAACTGGTCTTCCTAATTCCTTCCTAATTTGAATATATTCTTTCTTTTTCACCTTTTTTCTTGTATACGAACGATTCTATAAGTTAAGAATAAAGTTTGAATAAAGTAAAGCTTGCCTTGCCTAGGAAAATAACAAACCCCCTTCTCTTTAATTCTGAGGAACTGATACTGATATCTGACACTTTTATCACTGCTGTATACACTACATGTTTATTCCTGCATGTACAGAATGTGTGTGTGCATGCATGAATGCAAGTACCCGCAGGAAATGGTTCAGATAAGTGGAATGTCAACTTCCTCTTGACACAGAATACCTTCTTAAATGTTCGCAAATACACAGAAACACACACAGATGATGATGGAGATATGGAAAGAGACAGACAGACAGACAAATGGTCTCTATCACTCTGGAATTTTCTTATTCAATTGTTTCTCAGACTGTTGTCTTGTTTAAGTTGGATACAAGTCCAGAAATGTGTGTTTGAGTGTGTGTGTGTAGGCAGCTGACCCTGGTGTGAACAGGGCCACTGTGTGAGACCACAGAGAGGTCCATTCATCACTGTGACACAAACACACTCTCTCTCTCACACACACACACACACACACACACTCACAGCCATCCTCTCGCTCCCCTTCCTCAGTCTTAATTTGTCACATTCACTTACACACACTAACACACATACAGAGGGTGCAAGAGAGTCACTTGCCATCATTTTGTCATTCCCCTAAACTCACACACACACACACACACACACACACACACACACAACTCTAGCATAGTCTCTCTCTTTCTGTTTCTCCCCAACACACACACACACACACACACACACACACACACACACACACACACACAGTGACTGTGTCCCCACCACATAATGAGCCTTATTTCACCATGCTGACTGTGATTCACTGGTTCAGCCAGGAGACTGCAATGTCAAGCTCCATCTCTTCAGTATATTTTGGAAAGATTGTGTACTAGCATTGTCAGTCAGCTGCATATATACACAAAATACTGTACAAACAAAGGTTCTTCCTTGTTGTTTTCCCGGGGATTACTGGATGTCCAGTGATGTTATCCGAGTCGCTTGAAGAAAAACACTCAGCAGCGTCAAGTGACACGGAGTTAATACAACCGGAAACAGTGTGATACTAATTTCACAATTAGACATAGATGTTGTAAGTGTAACGTGCGCCTGAATGAATTAATCAATCGCAACATGTCGTGAAAAGGGAAGTGAAACTTCCAAACCTATACTAAATTTCGATATTTATAATCAAATTTAAACATGTTCTGATATGCTGATTGACTTTCTATTATGTTTCTAATAATTTATGTTTCGTCTCTTCAATAACATATAAGTAAAAGCGCAAATATATCAAATGTTTCAGGTCTGTAGGTAAAGGTCATTATTTTGAAAGGTCTTCCCGGAAGTGGTGTGTTTTACGCTGACTCACTTGACGCTGCTAGCTAAACTTCAGAATGGACCCGACAAGAGGAAAATCCGTTAGTTTGTAGAGGAGAAACTGTGGTTGTCAATGTCTTGTCCGCAAATATCGACCCGCTGACAAAAGTTATTGACAGCAATGTCGAGAGAAAACATCACTCGAAGTTTGGACAGTATAGACCTCGCTGCTTTGAGAGTAAGTAGGAAAATGTTGTCTTGCTTTTTAATGAAATGTTTGAGTAAACATTGGAGGATGTGGTGGGTGTTTCTCGAAACTTAACTTAACGGTAGTTTCGAGCAACAACTTTACTAGGATTTATTTTTACCTTGCCTAACGGT
Organism: Maccullochella peelii; assembly: GCA_002120245.1. Taxonomy (NCBI): domain Eukaryota; kingdom Metazoa; phylum Chordata; class Actinopteri; order Centrarchiformes; family Percichthyidae; genus Maccullochella; species Maccullochella peelii. The sequence continues at coordinate 14,065 of LKNJ01005363.1, forward strand.
CGGCCCTCGCTTTATGTCCTATAAAAGAAACGTGTTATCGTGTCCTAACTTGGTATGTAAAGTGAAGAGAGAGCCTTATACCCTGTAACATTATGCTCTCTGTCTGCACAGTGTCCTGTTTTAAGTGTACAAGTGTTTACACAGGATTTTCCTTTGGCTGTGCTGAAAGTGCTGAAAAGATGACATGCAACAAGTGAAAGCCCACTAAGATCTACTTTGTGTATATTAATTGACAGAAAACTAGAAAAATGCATTCTGGTTTGTGGCACATGTTTTAATCCAATTCACATACTTAAAATACTGAATAGTTAGTGGTCTTATGCTAGTTTATGGGCATTATATCTTCTCCAGTACAGTATTTCTCTAAAACTTCTATGATATCGGTATCCCTATAGGAATGTCAATGCCCCTGTGTGACTCAAGACTGTTTAATGGCATTTTATATCTTTTTAGGTGATAATATTGTCATAGCCAGTGGAGCCATGGCCTATGAAATAAAATAAAATATTAAGGACATTTTCACTGATTTTCAAGCCGTATTTTCATTCCTTGTAGCTCACAATGTTATCCACATTTGCAGTCTCACTTCCTCAGTCCCCATCCCAGTATAGCACTGCATTGTTCTTCTCCATTTGCCCTTAGTACTGTTAATCATAGTTTTACTTGGCATGAACCTGTTGCATTATGACTTTGCTGAAATGTACCATTTTATATTGTTCGTGCACTGTTGGAGCCACCTGTACTGCTGTCTGCTCAGCTTTGTGCTCTTTATTTGACTCCGCTCTCCTCCTTGCTGCTGACTCCTATCCGATCCTGTTTTCTTTTTCTTTACCATGTGTTTTTTACCCCTAGGATCCAGCAGGTATCTTTGAGCTGGTGGAGGTGGTTGGCAATGGAACCTATGGTCAGGTGTACAAGGTTAGTGCTCCCCATGATGCTTTTCTGTCCATCTTTTCTGTTTCAGTGGGCATTTTGTTGCATGCATGGGATAACATAAACACTGCAAACTGTGTGATACTGATACTAACAAACACATTTAGGTAATTTCATGTTTCCATTTTAAACATTGTTTACATGGCAGTAGATTAGATTATAAAAGTTGCCTGTTGTAGTTTTTTAAAAAAAGCCTCTCAAGCTGCACACCATAAGCCTCCAGAAAGCCTTTACACATATGCAGACACACAGTATCTGGCACGTCACTTCTTGTCAAACATACTATAGCTACTTCCAGTAAGTTAGGAAGAAAAATTAGAAATTTTCAGCTGACTGAAATATCCTGTAGCTCTAACACATACACAAAAACACACCAGCATCTATAGCATCTGCAGCATCTTTTAAAGGTCCTGGGTGGGGCTCACTTCCTTATCGCAATATCTGTTTGTGTATAAGTGGTTTGTGGTTATAGGAGGTGTTCAGTCTTATTTAGCTCTGTGCAGCTGGTTGTGCCCCAAGTGCAAATCATGTTCACATGCCTCTGCAATAACATAAACTATGTGGTTATTTTAGCTATGTGGAACAGTTTCAGTTTCAGGAGGTCCTCTTGTGCGATCGATGATCAGGTCACTTTCCGACATGTATTGCTTTGTGGCTAATCAGTCTGACACAAATATATTAAAATCAGCAATAACTACAGCTAAAAAACTGTTTTGGAAAAAGTGCCTTGGTGTGGTCATATAGCTTTAAAGGTGCAGGGTATTAATTAAGGTAGAGGTTGAAAACTTAGGGTTGAAGAATGAATGAGGTTCATGCATGGTTCTCACAAGTGTGTGTGAATGTGTGTGCCTCGATTGGCACTTTATTTCCTGAAAGAGGAAATGTTGCAACTAGAGATGCACAGGGCAGCAAGGCGTTTACACAAGGGTAGAAGATCATCCTGTGACTCACATTCATTGATGCTTAAACAAGGAGGGAAATGTCCACATATGGATGAATGGTGAGCAGTCTTATTGAGGGAGACTTGAAGGCAATGATGATGACACTTTTTTCATGTCAAGATCCCACAAACAAGGACAATATAAGACTACAGACCATTTGGAAAACTGTTACATCTGAGAGCATTTTCATTTTGTAAACTAATAAATGAAAAGACACGAAAATACTCAAATCATTCTGGGCCCCAATTTAAGCATGACTGATTTAAAATAGTTGCCGCTTTAGAATTAGTGCTGGTTGTGCCTTTTGAAGACTTCAGTGGCTGTCGATTCCAATTATTCTAATCATGTTTTTTGTCCGTTATGTGCATTTTTCATGCTGGTTGTAATACTCATGATGCACTCACAGTCTATCAATGCTATATTCTGTTTTATCAGAATTATAGGCAAAGTAGTAATGATTGTGTGTAATGCTAGCAGGCAACCAACTGGACCTAAATGAGGACTGGGCAGATCTGTTTCCCTATGCACACATACAGAAACCTTCTAAGTGTGTGTGAGTGAGTGAGTGAGTGAGTGAGTGAGTGAGTGAGTGAGTGAGTGAGTGAGTGAGTGAGTGAGTGAG
>LKNJ01005364.1:0-23825 GCA_002120245.1 Maccullochella peelii
CTGATGCCCTGCAATGGCAGAATTTTCCTGAGAAATACTGCGAGCTAGTGCTGAAAACTAGAGTAGGGGTGACGACGTGGGTGGCGACGGTAGCTCAAACTGTTGATGAAACACTATGCAGCACCAAGAGGAATGTGGAGAACACACACACAAAACTCATTCACTCTCCATCTTTCCATCCTTACTGTCATCCCAGTGTCCATGGGAAACAACTCAAAAACAGAAATAAATGGGAATTCTGTCTTGGAAATACATTAGTACACACAAGTTTTCAGGGTTAAAGGTTGTAGTTACATTGGGTTCTTTGCTAAATTAGCAGCTGGAAAAGCTTGGGCTCAGGCAAAGAACTAGGAGGCCATTTGTTTTAATTCCAAATGCACAAGAGAATCAAGGCTTGGGTCAGTAAACATGCAGAGTGGTATTGGAGATTAGGATTTGTTATTGACTAAAACATTGTAAAAGGCTGTCCACCGGGACCCTTTATTAGGAAATGGCAGGGGATAGAAATACTTAGAAGCAGGGACAAGACTAATTTTGCCTAAGTAGGTTATCAAAACTAAGCTAAGTCTTAAGCATAATTGCTGCCCATAAAGACCATCTAAAAGGATATCTGGCCTAATAATGAAACTTCATAAAATAACACATTGAAGGCGCTCTACGATATGGGTCCAAGCAGTATAAAAGATCATAGAAGTAGAACGTAAAATACACGAATGCTACACTGTAGTTATTTATCAGATGCCTTAACAGCCTGATTTTCATTCAGTGACCTCCCACTTGAACCTAATATTTTACTCTCTCCCCCTTTTCTGTCTGTCTCTGTGACTCACATGAAGAAAAGAGCTAGCATCCATTACCTAATTCCCTACGTCATTAGTTAGTGTGAGAGTGATGTGAAGCTTGTTATACGGAGAACCACTAAAATCAACACTGTGCAGCCAAGTATCCGACCAAGAAAGATCATCTAATAGAGATTGCTGATATTTTTTAACATTGATCCAAACACTATCAGAACATTTACCCAGCTGCTGAGCATGTCACGTAGGTAGACATGATATAACACATTAATAAGCAGTCAGGAGTAGCATTGTCTTCCTCAAACATACTTCAGCAGGACACATAGCTGTTAAAAGGGCAAACAGGCTATTTATAGATGTAATACTGGATTAAACACTGCATATTAAAATTGTGGTTATTTTGACAAGCTAGACTGCTACAAACACTGACCGAGACACTATGTATTTCCATGTTTCCATTTTGGACCACTTGAAACACAGGAGCCTTGTTGGATATTCTCTTTCATGGGGAATCAAATCAGAAAGTTTCCATTTCTCTGTAGGAAGGCAGGCTAAGTTACAAGAGAACGAGTCCTTTGATGTTTAGGGGGCACAGACCGGGTCCAAGGACTCTCTCTCTCTACCTCCATCTCATTCTCTTTACTTTCTCTCTCTCTCTCTCTCTCTCTCTCTCTCTCTCAGACTCTTGACAGCCAGAGGAGAGGATGAACCCACTAAGGGACCGCCTTTAAGGTTATGAAGACTGAAGAGTGAAACAAATCTACACACATACCCTTGATGTACACACACACACACACAAGCACAGAATGCAGTGTAGTGCTCAGTGCTTGTCCTTGGCACTAGGCAATGCAGTGCCACAGTGAAGTGTATTGATTGGTAAGATTTCAAGGAAATTACCCTCTCACACTAAACGAAGGCTCTCAGAGAGATGTGGCTTCTTGGATCACTATGGCGCCACTGTTAATGCTGATGGCTGAAAATTAAACTGATGAGGTTTAACAGTGTGGTGGTCCAGGGAAACCAGTCATGCTAAAAAAATTTAATTAATCAATTCAGATTTTTAAGGAGAGGACCAAATTTTAATTTCTCATCTACTGATGAAGATTCTTTTTTTTTCTCTTTGGTATTGATTTCACTTGTCATCTGTGCATTATGTGGCCTAGTAATTAAAGTTCTTTTATAATTTCCTTCATTAGTTTTCAGGAGTCTATTTCTTGTGTCTTAAATATTTTTTGCTTGATTGTTTTGGTTTTTACACACCTTTTAAGCCATGTGTTATAAGCCATGCTGCTTTTCATCTATTCTGCAACCTGTGTCATTAACCTCCTTTTCCAAACTTCAATATTTCAACTCAGATAACTAAACTAAACTGAGCATAGACACCCCTCGGTTCTCTCAGTTCCATGTCGTACCTGATGGAGGTCTTTTCCCAGGACAAATTCCTGGAAGTAGCCCGGGGCGGCAGACGAAGCCCTGATAGCCTGCCACATTTTGTGTTTGCAGTCTCCAAGGTAGTGGGATCTCACTCCTGGCATGAGTCTGTAGTTCCTGAACACATAGGCCTTCAGGGGCAAACCCCTATTCACAATGGCGCTCACTGCTGACACCTGGTGGACATACAAAGAGCATGTTAAGAGAGGAACATGCAAAGTCATCTTTATTTTTACAGCACTTCAGCAGGCTGATGTTTTCATAAATGCTTCGCTGTACAGTGGACAACGGATAAAACAATAAAAATCAAGATGTTTATTGTTTTATTTCTTTTTTTAAAGATCTGAAAAAAGAGCATTTATGTGTCACTCTGCATGGCTATGCTGCACATAAAATTAACCCATGCACAAATGTTTAAGTGTTGATCTAAAGAGCTTAAAGCTGAAAAGACATGTGACTTACTTTAGGGCAGTGTGGGTCCCTGGCACTCTCAATCATATGCCCCTCACCCATCCGCTCCCTAAAGAAAATACAAAAACAGATTAAAGATACAGACAAATTAGACTACCCCAGTGTCTTTGAAATCAAGGACAGAGGAGAGAATTCCTTTTAAAGGAATGGAAAGACTGGAAAAAAGGAGGGATGAGTCCTGAGGACTAACTTGAGGATGTTTTCCCACATTTCGCTGTCATAGAAAGCATGGCTCCAGCCCATTTTGACGGTTCCAACGATGACATTCTGTTTGAAGACATCCGCGCCCAGCTTCCTGTACATCTCCTCGCACTCCTCTAAGGGGATCTGAAAAATGCCCAGCATGAAGGCCAAAATGGCACCTAAGGCAGAGGGGAACAAAAGTAATGTGCCAGTGAACAAGGGACAATACCAGGAGTTTACATAAACTCACATGTGGGGTTAGTGAGGGGTGGGACAAAAGAAAAATGACAAACACTAAGCAGTGATGACAATATACCTGTGCTGACTCCACAGATGTAGTCAAACAGCTGGTGGATTCGTTTGCCAGTCAGGTTCTGCAGTTTATGGAGAGTCTGCAGGGCCAGCAGTCCCCTGTAACAAAGTCACAAGGTTTACTAACAAAAATGCAGCTGCTATATTTGATCCACTGCTATAAACATATAGAGGTGTTACTTGTCTCGGTTACTTTGTATTTCTCAGTAGTGTAACAGAACACTACTGTGACTTTGTTCTCTCTGGATTTTCTGTTGGTTCATTTTAAATTCTGAAGGTGGCACTCTTTTCTGTAGCCACATAAGTTACTGCTGCTCATACACTGCTTATTAGAACAGTAAATGTAAAAGCAGGTTGAATTATTTGTAATATCTAAGAAGAATAGAATTTTTTTTTTTCAGGAGTTCTTTTATGAAAATGCCACAGATACTTTTCCCCCCTGCTTTACCTTGTTCCACCTCCATCTATGGCCAGAACCCGAATTCCTCTGCCTTTGACTGGTTCGGTGTAACCAACTAGGGCCAGCACCTCTCTCACAGCAGCCTGAAGATGAAGGTCTCTGGCCTGGCGCAAACGCAGCAGGCAGGGCAGCGCACTCTCCTAAAGGTCACAAACATAGTGACTGCTAAAATGTCCCACTTAAAAACATCTGGGGTCTGTGCAACACAACCGACATTAAATTGAGCTGCGGGGTACGTAAAAAAAAAGAAAAGAAATTCTGACAGTGATACACACTGACCTTGATAGCTACACCTCGCGTCTCGGGGAACTCCAGGAGGTGACAGCTGAGCTCCTCCACTCGACTGGTGAGGAGCTTGACATCAGTGACTCTCTGCAGGCCTTTCACCAGGGCTCTGGTCCTGTTGTCCACACTCACCCTGGCTATTATCTGCATGACAAATACACACCGTATACAAAACATTAGGACCATATGATAAACATCAGGCTTCCAACACACTTTCCTTTAAAAATGTCAATACTTTTTCAAGGCTTTAATTTCTTAACCACAAGCCTTTTTAAAAGGTGTTTGATTGATCCATGTTGAAACTGAACAACCTAGTAATAAATTCATATCATACCAAGTGAAATCACTGAAAACATAAACCACCAACAGTTAAAAAGCTCAAATTATCTACCACATTTTGACAACACTGATGTTTTTGCCATTTTGATTTTTGGACTGCCCTAAGCAGTGTTCATTAGAGCCATACTGAGCACCTTACCTTCTCTCTTTGAGTCAACAGCTGTTGCTTGACTTTATCCGCTTTCTCCTCCTCACTATCTGTCTTCTCTCCTGTCTTGTCCACAGTGGGCTCTTCCACAGCGACTGCTGAAGACTTGTCTTTATCAGCCGCGACGCTTTTGGAATCACTTCTGAATTTGGGGACCAGGGGCGCGATGTAGCTGCCGACAAATGCCTGAACGCTGGGCCGAGGGTAGGAAAGATAGTGGGTGAAGCCTTTTTTAGGGGAGGTAGCAGGCGCAGGGACGGACTGAGCTGCACTTTCAGCTGCAGGTATGTCAGAAGAAGGCGTTCCTATTGGAGGACTGGGCTTTTCCGGTGGAGAGGGAGAGGGAGGGGGAGGAGAGGTAGTGGATGCTTCAATACTTTTAGCTTCTGCCACTGGAGACGAAATAGGAACGTGGTCCCCAGTTGCCCGAGGAGCAGTTCTGAGAATGGGCTCTGAAACACGATCATCCCCTCCTCTGTGCTGCTGCGGTGGCCTGTTGTTTCCGTCTTCCTCTTGTGTGCTGGTGCCAAAGTAACTATTGATGTGCTGAGCCAGAGTTTTGTAGGTATCATCCATGTTGGTGGACAGACCTCCTGGGTGAAACAGCTGCATAGTTTGTTTGGCCACAGTCGGGGAAGAGCTCCGTGCAGACACATTCGCTGCTAAAGCTAAACTGGATGTGGACTTCTTTGTGGCAACAAAAGCCTTTTCTGCAACTTGCTGCCGTTGCCTGTCTGACTCCTCCTCTGCTGTGTTCCTCTCGCCTTCTTCTTCTCCTGCTTTCATGGTGGTTTCAGGTGGTGAGGCAGTCGCTGTGTTGTTAGAGGTTAAGGTCTCAGCTTCGGCCAGCACTTTTTCCGCGTGGGTGCTGTCGACTGCGGCGCTGCCAGGCTTGAGGCGGGAGAACTTGGCGATGAGGTCCGTGCTGCCTACTGCCTTTGTGACGCTGTCGAATGTGGTCCTGAATCGCGACATGCGTTTGCTGGCTCACTCAGAACAGCAGTGGAGAACTTTAGGTTAAGGCAAATGGATGATGCTTAATGTCTGTGTTAAATGATGCAGCATTCTGGCAGACTACCTGCCATCAGGAAATTCCATTTTGGAGGGAAATTAGCAAAGCTGGGATTTTACTGCTCCAATGTTTCCTGGAGAAAAAAAAAGACAGCACAAACTATTTTAAAAAACACCTTTTCATATGAGCCAACATAATACTGCAAATGGACTGCCAACAGAGGGCTCTATTTGACACTCTACCCATCCTGATAGCCATGGCAACTGTTACAGCAACAAAAACACAACTTAAACCTTCCCGTTCCCAGATGCCCTGTATGCTGTTCTTTGTTACAAAGACAAAATGGAAGAGGACCGACGTTCACCCAATCTGAAATTCGCAGTGGAGTCAGCTCAACTTGTGAAAACTTTGCTGGAGAGACACCGCCGCACCGTCACGAAGGAGCAGGTGGCTAACTCTCCCGACTGCGAGTCGAGGAATATTAACTGGGTTGTTAGCAAAGACTTTACGGTCGAAGTGGGGAAAAAGCAGATTGGGGAGTATATCCAAACCTGGGAGATGCAGCCCTGCTGGCTTTACAGTCTGGACTTCCTCCACTCAACCGAAGAGGAGTATCATACCTTCTACCACTACCGGGCCCGCTTTAGTACCCCGACTCCGCGGAAGCCGATTCAGGGGACAGCTGGCGTCTACTTCGTCGTGGCCATATCTAAAGTCAAACCCCAAACTCTGCCCGTGGAGGTGCACTTCGTAGTAGAGTCCAACAGGCTGGTGCACACACCCGGGAGGACCAGGTTCAGAGAGAAGTGGCTGGCGGACGTTATTGAAAGCAAGCTTTTTCTCCAAAGAGCGGTGGACCTAACATACTAACTTAAGTTACATGTAACTTGCTAAGTGTTAATATTAAATCCCACTGGATGGCTTTGTATTTCCTGTTGCCCTAATGAGTTTCTACCCACATCGAAATAAAATAAACTAGCTACCTTAAACATGAAAATGAAAGCTTCGACAGTAAACTAACGCTAGCTAACTACCTGTCAGTCTGTACTCTCCAGGTCTGACGTTTTGTTGGACCTCACAGTGATGCTAACCGTTAGCTAAGCTAGGTTTAACGTTAAAGCAAATTCAAGCGTATTCAAGACAACGAGGCTGTTTGTGTTAGATGATATGCTTAACCTATTTAAAGCACTAAACACCTCATGACCATGATGTTTGAAAGCTAGCTTGCTAAGCAGACAGCTGGCATATGCAATGTGCACACTGAAAGACGTTACATTAGCCGCTGATAGCCTAACGTTGAGTATATTGTCAGTTTGTCGAATTGTACGCATTGTCACTGAATAAACAAACTGTCTTCTTCTTACCATACGAAACGGAGACCGTTAACTATGTTGCCGCAATATTTCATTCAGTCACTGTGGTGCTGGTTAAAAATAAATAAACAGGAAGAAGACAGGAGGTGACGTAGTTTCGGGCCGTGTAAGGTGCAGTGCTTTATTTATTTATGCCACCAGATGTCGACAAAACATCTTTGGAATAAAAAGAACAATATTTTCATCGCACAAACCAGAGCAATTACAATTTAAATGCAGATATACAGAATCCACAGCACAGTATGTGCAGTGTAAAGAATTCCCAAAATTGCAATACAGTGACAGTGCGGTTTGATAATCTTATTGTACTGTCGATGTGGTCTGAGTTCACTCTTTCAGCACCAGTCATAGTGTAAGTATTTCAGCACCATGGAGAGCAACAGTTGTCATAGTGAAATGAGAGGTAACACCAATGCATTACAACATTATAAAATATGTAGTGTTTATAAATTATACCTGGCAATTTGTATCTCAAGCAAAAAAAACCACCAGAATCTGTCTGTCTAATTGAGATGTTTAGGCTTTCGGGATGTCAGGCACAGTTTTCCTTGGCTTGAAGTAATTAATGATTCAACACAGTTTGACTTCAAACTGGTAGAAGGCAACCATCTGTTTACTTTGGCAGTGGTTTGTGACATATAGAAAGATTGACATCTCATGTTTAAAATGCTTCTTTGTAAGGAAACACATTAGAGTTAATGAAATCCATACGTTCTATTAATACCCAGTGCAATGCACAATTAACCAGTAGGAGCTATCTCTCTCTCGTTTTCTCAATTAACATGCACACACACTTTAAAGTCAGCTTTAAAGTCAGTGGGGCGACATAGCAGTTTTGAGCCAAAGCACAATTTCATTTACAACAATTGTTCTCAACTATTCACATGCTGAGCCTCTTGCAGTCGAGATGAAACAGCGAACCAAAGCCAGCAAGAGCTGTGTTACAACACCACCTATCTTGTGTGGGCCTGGTTTTCATTGTTTTGCTGGTAATAATAATAATAATAATAATAATAATAATAAAAATAATAATAATAATAATAATAATGTGTTTTCCATCTGACAGATCCAGGCAGATGGCTGCCCTGGTGTAGGTTAATACATGTGGAAGTGCCTTTTCAAAAAGGATCTCGTTCACACAAGAGAGGAATGAAACATCTGTGTCATCTGTGTCAAGCAATTCACTTGAAAATCGCTCCTTTTGAGAAGCACAGTGGTGGCTTTACATGCCCACATATCTCTGGAAAGGTCTGAAAATGTCTGTAACAGTATCACAGGGTAGTAATAACTGTTAATGGTACGTGTGTAGGAAGTAGAATACATCTATTTATTTATAGTATTGTACCATACACAGCATACACAGCATAATGGAAGCAACTATTGCCATTGCTTTTGAAGACCCCAAACGATAGTAACCTGCAGCTCTTTCAGGTTCAGTATGAACTCATGCTATATGGACAAACAGTTTCTGTTCACTTGTTGCAGGCAGCAGAAAGCAAGAGAGTATAATAGAGGCTGCATGCGTGACAACACTGAAACACTATCATCTTTTCTGCTTCATGCCCACGCCACCTTTCATTGTGAAATATGAACACCCCCGCCGTGACCTAGAGGGTATGTATTCATTTTCATTTGTCATGGGTGAAGTGGTGGCATTATTATATTTTCTCCTTTTGTTGCCACCGCTCCAACGTGGTGATTGCACTGTTCCATTATGCCACACTGTGATGCAAAAGTTTAAAAAGTATTGGGAAAAAACATAAAAATACACCTTGACAGGAAGTGGATACGTTCTTTATATAGTGTAAGTAGTCGTGCTGTAAAGAAGTTGAGTTGCATTATGGGAACTGTAGGAGGAAATATAGAATAAAAGTCAGGATAACTTCACCTTTGCTGCTTCAATTTTGACCATTCTTTTTATACACGTGTCTCTTGCAAGCCCTACAACCTTATAAAAGGGCAATACTAAACAACTGGAATACCCCTTTAATTCATATTTCATGCCGCAACTTCAGCTCTTAATATAAATGTTATTTGTGTTGCTTGACAGCCTTCAACTCATATTTCAGCCATCAGGTCTGGTTGACTGAATGTTCAACAAGATTTTTTTGCCATCAAGGTTCAACTGTCAAGGTTTCTGTGTTTGTAGAACTGTCTTGGTTGATTTTCTCTACCCAGACTCTGATCATCTGATCTCACTGATCCAACAACCACCTGATAGGGTTTGCTCTGAATTCTGAAGTGCATGGCCTTCACATGATCTGATGGGCCACACACTCCACGCAAAGTGGTGTCCTCTGGTGTCCTCTCCTTTTTAATTTTATATTACACTACTAAATAATACATTTTGAATACTTACAGAGCATGAGCTCTTTGTGGTCAAATACAGAAATTAGTAATAGACCGGAGAATCTGTATACAGTTTTTGTGTGTGCACTTTTACCCTTGCTTAAATCATTCTCTGGATCTGAAAAGCTCTAAGTAAAGATTAAGTGTAATCTATAACAGAACTTTAGCACTTGTTAAAGAGCCATTAGAGAACACATTTTGAGGATTAGTTAGAGATTAATAATGAAAAATAAAATGTGTTTGGATTTCAGTGTGCATTTTACACATAAGGAGTCGGTCTAGACCTGCTCTTTATGACAAAGTGCCCTGAGATAACGTTGTTACGATATGGCGCTATATAAATAAAACTGAATTGAATTGAATTGAATTTTGAGGTTATAGGTTTGAGGATTAGCCTACAAAATGACAGTGAAGTAAATCAAAGTTTTTTTCATTTGGGTAAATTCTAGTTTTATAATCAATAGCCTCATAAGCCTGGCATTGGCATTCAGTCGTCACTGAGTAGACTGACACCCCTCACCTCTTCAAGTCGATGGCTTTTCCTGCTCACAGCCGCCACAGTCACTTGCAACACATGCGCAAAGGAGGAAAATGTCGAGATGTCTCTGCGCCAACATTCCAACTCCTAGAAAATGTACGGAAACGTTCATTGACCCCTTAAGTCACTGGACATAGAGAAAACGTCAGCAATTCGCGCTTAAATGGATTCCAGCAGCTCTGAGAAGGCAACACATGAGGATGGAGAAGCGTATGAACATGTTGCGCTCATCAGAGCTGGGATTTTGGGTTTGGTTTTTACGTTCGCAACATGTGGGAATCTTTTCTTCTTAGGCACACTTTGGAAGAAGCGAAAAAGAAACGCGTGGAACCAGCTGTTCTTCTTGCACCTGTGCTTGGCAGATCTGGTGGTCGCTTTTTTCCAAGTCCTGCCGCAGTTTCTCATTGAAATTACGCACAGGTTCAGAGGCACAGACTTCCTGTGCCGGTGCGTAAAATACTTACAGGTGGTTGGAATGTTTGCCTCCACGTACATGATGGTGGCTATGACCATAGACCGGTACCATGCGGTTTGTAAGCCGATGGTTTCCTTCTTGAAAGGCTCGTTTAGAAGATATCTCTCCATAGGCGCAGCGTGGCTGATCTCTCTCGCCTTCAGCTCTCCTCAGCTCTTCATCTTCTCTCTCCGGGAGGTGGAGGAGAACAAGTACGACTGCTGGGCGACATTTATTGAACCGTGGGGAACCGGGTCTACATCAGCTGGATCACTCTGTCTGCCAAATAAGAATATGCACAGCAATCTACTTCAACATGAAGAGAAAGGCGCTGCAGGCAGGGCGCGCAGGCATGAAGGGGGTGTCCAACGCGATGCTGAAGACTGTGAAAATGACATTTGTCATAATAATGACATACACAGTGTGTTGGAGTCCATTCTTTGTTGTCCAGTTATGGTCTGCATGGAGCCCAAGCAGTGTGCCTACTCAAGGTTTGTCCAAATGATAGGAGGTCCTTATCCTTTGAGGACCAAATATGCCTGTATATACTGTCACTGTGGTGTAGGCCCACATGTTATACATTAATAATGAATAAGGTCTTTGTGTTAAGATAGTGATCAATTGTGCGATTTTTGTTGTTGTTGTTTACACATTCCTCTGCCTCTCTTTCTCTCACAGGTCAAGTGTTTGCCATCATCATGCTGCTGGCCAGCCTCAACAGCTGCACCAACCCTTGGATATATCTCTACTATAGCTAAAAAACAAAAAAAAATGGCAGAGCTGCATGAAGCACAACTGTTACAGACGTTTCATAGCAAGGGGTTGATATGCCACTTGAGATACAAGCCAGGGCCTGATGAAGGCCCGATGGGTCATCTGGATGAGGATATCTGACACCCAGAAAACAAAAAAAAGACCATCCTGGATCCTGTGTGTATAGCTATGTAGTTGTGTACAAATGCTCCTTTTTGAGGACTACGTGTACAGGCTAATTTGTAAAAAATTACTAAAGAGGACCGAAATTTGTTGTAACAGATTAGTGTTAGCATTGCTGTATGAGTATTAGATTGAATTTCTGTAGGCATCTTAGTGTGTTAATTGTTTCAGTGTTGTGACAGATTAAACATCCATCATGCATATATGAAAAACATATTTTATGTTTTAGACATAGATAGTGCTTAATGCATATTAAAACAGCAAAATACTGTCTTTCATTCAGTGCTGAAGAAAATAAGGTGAAAGCCTTTTCAAAATAAACCACCCTTAAACATAAAGCTGTTTTCACTTTTCATTCTGCACACACTGTACAGAAACAGAATACCACGCTATACATCATCCACAGACATATTTGACTTCTTTTTAATGTTCTGTAAAAGTGATTATAATGTAAACTGAACGTACTTGTGCTACTTGCACCTCTTCCTTCTGCTTGTATTGCTTTGCCATTTTGTATGCTCACAAATAAACACTGAAACATACTGTTCCTGACGTTCAGTCTAACAAATAAATTGCAAAAATTTGCAATTACTTTTTACAGCACTGATGTCGCCCGCTTCAATTTGCCTGCAATAAACATGAGAGCCTGAATTTGTTTTCTGTAGCATAGATGTAAAGCACCAGTTGCTATTTGCCATTGCACTAAACAAATAAACTGAGGGACTCAATGAGATTTTTTTTTTAATTTTCATTTTCAAAATGCTTTTTAAAATGGACTTTAATCCTAAGGCCTTCAGGCTATATAATCTTTTATATCATTATTGTCCCGTCTGTCATGTACCAATGTTACTTTTGTTATTCTCTTATTAACATTTTATTCCTCAGACCTTTTTTTATTGATCGTCAATTGTTCATTCACATTTCCCTGTCTGGGAATACTTTGTATGCTTGTTAAAATTGCACATTTCCAAACAAAAATTAGCATTATTACTCCACTGTACTTTGAGATCAAGACCTGCACTTAGATAAGTGGTACAGAGATCTGTAAGAGATTGGTCCATGCCAAGAGATGCTGAGCAACAGGATTACGACAATTTCATTACTAATTTCGAGAATCCATTCTCTTAATCCTTGCTGGTGCAGAAGAGCCCAGTGTCATTCTTGTCCAGGCAAAATGTGTTCATGTAATGCAACACCCTGGAGTCATTTGAAATTGCACTTCACAAATCCTTTCATACGTGCAATCATTTTCTAATTGATTCAAAACCTATTTAGCCTCTCCCCTGGCTCTCTCTCACACACAAAGGCAGTATACCTTCATCATCCATGTATACTGCCTTTGTAGCCTATTTAAAGTCTTAATGTAATGCAGTGACGTACTTCTTTGCTCAATTAAAAGCACAACAGGTGCTTTTTGGCATGCTAGTTTGAATGTATAGCAGTTCATTCCTATTTTCATCACAGGCATGGATTAAAAATACAAGGTTTTGACATAGCCACAATACCCTCTACACTGTTCCACAGATCCTGTAACTAGGCCTGCTACAGTGCAGAGACAGCCTATGGCGCATTTCATTCTGGCCAGCTGCTTCAAATAGGATTAGGTATCTCACTTGGCCAAAATACTATGATGACTAATTCAGGGCCCAAGGGTGGAAAAGTGGGAGATAAATCCTCCTGCTGGTTCCTGTTCATGTCATTGTGGAGTTTTAAGACGATCACCAGGGGCATATTGGACACAAACGCAGCTCCCCCGAGAAGCACATGCTTTAGGAAACACATTTACAGTACATTTTATTCTACTTCAAAGTAAATCCATCCATGATTTTCCTGGAAAGCAGAATATTTTGAACTTGCAGGAGATTGCACAGAATGACAGGATGGTACTGGCAATCATGCACAGCGCAGAAATAAAATGAGCCTCTGATTACGTGGACATGATTGCAAGACACTGAAGTCTGTGTCATTACATGTGTAAATGGTGTTGTTTGAACATAATTGATCTGGTGAGTATTAACACAGCAAGCGGTTCCTGTTCCAGTCAAACAAATACCACTGCTTAAGAGGAAATCATTTTGCCAGCTGTATGTCAAAGTAACAGTACAGCACTTTTGCAGCAGGGTGCTGAAACTCCTGTGAATTCCTGTAAAGACGGTGATACAGTGCCACCATGTGGACAAAAACAGTTAATAAGAGTACCAATAGTTTTATAAGACACAGTTTGTCCTGCTGTGCTTTATGTATGGGAGCATGTGCAACATATCAGCAAAAGTGACTCAAAAGTAACAATTAACATACATGCGCATCCACATTCTAATTTCAAGTTCATAGCTTGTACTTACTTGCAGAATCAGAGCAACACATTTGATATATAATCTTCTAAAACTTTCTGCTTCTCTTTAAAAACAGCACCATCCCTCTTCAGGAGGGCGACCTCAGTCTCCAGAGCTTGGATTTTGGCCACGGTGCTCTCCTCCCTGCGATCCAGTTCCAAGATCTTTGCATGCAAAGTCAAGATCTTACTCCAAAGCTGATCTTTGTCCGTGTCCGGTCTGCAGTACGAGTGCTCATAAACGGAAATGTGCTCTCCCTCGTCGGGTCCCCTCTCCTCCAAAAAGCAGCCTGTGGGTTCGTCCTTCACCATTTCCACAGGGACAAAGCTAAAGGCCCGGCCCAGTGCTGCTTGGAGGGCAGCTGCATCCACATTTGCCTCTCCATCTGAGAAAGGGCCCAACGAGTCACAGCACAACACGGTCACGGTGGAGTCAACCTGCTCTTCAGAATGCGGCACATTGGATGGGGACAGCGTGAGGCAGGACACTGTTGGCACTTCACTGTCCCCTGGTATCTCACAAGCAGCAGTCTGTATCTCTAAGGAGAGATTTGAGTGACAAGAGACACCAGTGTCTGACACCAGAGGTGGTTCAAATATAATCTCTGTGTGTTCTGCAACAGTGTTGTTTGTTGTACTTGACTGGACCTTTTTGCATGTTCTGCTCAAAATGAAAGGCCTTTTACTGAGAGGAGAGTCAAATCCTGTGGGCTCAATGTCAATGTCAATGTCCAAAGTCCTTGGTTTGGCCTTGGGGCTTCTTTTAATGGCGGTAACTTTTTTCTCACCATCCTGAAATAAAAGAAAATGAGTGTTCATTAAACGGGATTATGCAAAGTCAGCAAAGTGCAAGCACAAGCCCAATGCTGTAACAAGCTACAGGTCTATAATGGAACTGTGATGAACAAGACATCAGAAATTCCCTGTAGACCAGAGTAGTTGCACACCAAAAACTTTTCTGCAAGTGAAAGTGCACTCTTCCACTTGTTGCCATTCTACTTGTTCTCTTCCCCTTGCAGAAAATGTAACTTTAACTTTAAATAAATACCAATAAGTTACAAATAAATTGGTCCACGTTTGTAATGTGCGGCAAGCCCTTACTTCACGCTGGAACTGACAGACAACATAGATACAGATACATACATCCTGAGCGGAAGGGAAAACTGTCGGGATGGCTGTGTTCTTCAGGTAGCGGATGCCCCATCGAATATCGAAGCAGTCCTCTGTAAAATGCTCGCTGCACAGGTACTGGTGTCGACTGGGGGTCCACTCCTCTCGCTTCATGTTGTCCACCCATTTCTGAAGCCTGGGCTTGTCTTGCAAGGGAAATCTTTGGGGGAAGAGAGAGGGAAGCGTAAAGTAAAGGGCTGGGTTGAAACTGAAACTATGCAAGGCTTCAATAGTGGAGTATCAGTGTCACTTGAATGTCGTATTACTCATAACGTTGTCATTTTTAGCCTACCATTACAAGCAGGTAACCATGACATAAATTATATACTACTGACATAACATTATCGTTAGCTTGTCACCGCCTCTATAGCCAATACTTTCTTTGACTAAAGGTGCTAAGGATAATAGAAAAGGGGCACTTGCAGCTAAACTACATACACATTTCAACTCAGAGACACGGCAGAAAGAAAACAGAAAACATACGGGTAGAAGCTAATTCTCTTGTTGTCTTGTCTAGATGCAGTTCCCCCGCGGTTTCTGCAAAATTTCACAGCGCAGTACCGTGGCATGAAAACGCTTTACACAGGCACGTTTGTGGCAGAATTATTTGAAAACACAGGCAGCTCGTAAACTGTCTCTTTCGGGTTGTGGTCCTCATAGCAGAGATGACGTTTACTCCGTTTAATTATCAAGATAGTTAACGTACCATCTATGACTATAAACGATTGCACAACTATGTGGAGGAAATTAAATAAAATAAGGTTTATGTTCACGCCTTCATTAACCATACATCATGTATTTTATTCACAAACTATTCAGAATAGAACACATATAAACTAAATAATATAATTTACCGGGCTGAAAACATGTTTAGCTCTCACACCTCAACCAAAATAACTGAGCAAAGCGAAGACGGAAGTATACACAGATCATCCTCTTGTTTCGTTTGTATTCTTTTTAGACTTATCCCCATTCTCCACGTGCGCACTGTTTCCACCAATCACAGCGATCTGAGTCACTGTTTTAAGAAATGCACCAATGGCGTTGCGAGTCGTGGTGTTACAGCTCAGGAATGCGGCTCGTCAACAATTGTTAGCTTTCGTTTCACATCAGCTGGAGCTGTCGGCGACTGATAGAAGTATCCTACGGCTGGTTGTCACCCCGTCTCCAGGTAATCCGTGTTTTCCAATACGCATTAACGTAATTTGTCGTGGGTGGTTTATTTGCAACTGAGAGCAAACAACAGAGTATCATTAACAAGCTGTTTGAAGGCAGAGCTGATTTAAGTTTCTCCCTTATTGCACTAAAACAGTGAGTTGTCGTTTTCTCTGTTGAAACTGGCTAGCAAAGTAACGTTAGTTAATTACGTCATATAACCTATATTCTGGCTATTCTTTGAATAGTTTGTGCCCGAATCTTGAATGTTGAAACCTTTTGAAAAGTCTTCCTGCCTGTCAGGGGTGTGTGAAACGTCGCTAACCGATCTGTCAAACTGCCTTCTTCACAGCCTCAAAGGTGCCAAAACCAGCAGTATGACTACAGCGCAGTCGGCGTTGCTGATAGCAGTGCATATTCTGCTGATCTCGGAGTTCATCCTGGCAAAGAAAGACTACTATGACATCCTGGGGGTGCCCAAAGATGCCACTGAGCGCCAGATTAAGAAGGCCTTCCACAAACTGGCCCTGAAGTACCATCCTGACCGAAACAAGGGCCCAGACGCCGAGGCCAAGTTCAGAGAAATAGCTGAGGGTAAGTGAGTCACTATGTCATTCCACAACGTAGGCACATAACAAAAAATATAAATTACTTGTGGGTATAAGTAAATTGAGACATGTCAGTGACAGTCCCATTGGAAGTGGTCTGGGTTAGGTTAGGTAACACATTGTATATTTGTGGAAGTTTTTCATGACACAGCAGGTCTTCAGGAGGAATGTCTTTAACTTCTTCCCTGAAAGACATTCCTAACCGTAATAATAGCTCTCTTGTTTCTGTTATGAGGTGACATATGTTGTCATGATGACAGCTGAGTGCTAAGCATTTAAGAACGCATTTATTGGCACTCTCTTTTCTCCAATGGGCCTTATTAAAGAAAGTTGCACTAGAAAGGTCAACCATTTAATCTTATGTACAGTATGTTAAATTGGAAACAAGATTTTCATCTTATGTTGTCTGCTACAGGTGCCTAACTAGAGTTAGTAAGATCTACTGTATTTGATTGTAATCTCCAAAAGGACATAAATTCAGACATTCCTCACTCTTGTTTCACGATAAATAATAACATAAAAACCGATCACTACATTGCTCAAGCTTGAACTTAAAATGTTAAGGAACCTCTGAGTGGCAGTGTCATAGCAACCAACACAATGAGTGATGTAATAATGTGTCTTTGTCTGTATCAGCATACGAGACGCTCTCAGATGAAAAGAGGAGGCGAGAGTATGATCAGTTTGGCCACGGCCCGTCACCAGGGGAGGGTCATAGAGGAGGAGGAGGAGGAGGAGGTCGCTACAACTTCAACCAGCACTACCAGTCCTTCAACTTTGATGACATGTTCAAAGACTTTGACCCTTTTGGTCAGCAACACCACTTTCACTCCCACTCCCAAAATCAAGCCCACCAAAAGAGACACTTTGACAGCCACTTCCAGGCCCATCGGGAGGCTATGAACAGACAGAGGAGACAGTTTCAGCAGGGGGGCTTCGGCGGAGGACTCTATGATGACATGTTTGAGGACTTGGAGAAGATGTTCTCCTTTAACTCGCACAGTACCAGGACTGAAAGCAGATTCCAGGGCACGGGGAAGCAGCACTGCAGGACAGTGACCCAGCGTAGGGGTAACATGGTGACCACCTTCACTGACTGCTCCTGAGGCAAGCAAGAAAACGATGCTTTGTAGGAGTGCAGCCACTTGGGACACTGCTGGGTTTTTATTTGTGGTTGTGGAATTGAATGCTAATTTATCACTTGGTGGAATATAGAATGGTTATTGTGTGGCTTTTGTCATTTTGTGTATGTAATTTCCTCTAGGAACAAATATCCAAGCTGGCCTGAAATGCGGCTTCTTCCAAGCAATAACTCACTCACATCATTGCTCATAGTACGATATAAGTTGGTTGAACCAGATACCTCCCCATTAGTTAGCCTTCCAGGTTCATTATGTTTACTTGTTGTCATTTTTTATAATGGAACAATCTATTAGACTCAGGTATGGCCTAAGGTTAAAAGATAATTTAAATAATAAAAAATAAATAAATAATATAATTTTTAAAAAAAAATTCTTTTGAGAGCAATGAGGCAATAAGATTTATTAAAACATCACACAGTAGCTATTTAGGCCATACTATTGTGCTCTCTACAACATAAACCAGGCGTCGCTCATTTAAGCATCGCGTACTCTGGACTTGTACATTTTCTCTCTTGGCTTTTAGTCATTAACCGAAAGATTGAACTTGCATCAAATTTCGCTGTGAAAATGGAGCCTCACATCCTGAGCTGTTACCTCATTTTAGTTCCCTTCCTATAGAGTTGCATCTACCTTCCCTTAGTCAGGGTAGGAAATGAACATCAGTCCCATGACAAATGCTGGTATACTTAGCCACAGGCAATGTTTGTGTGCTCTCTCAGCTGTTTTGTTACCAGTTGTTTTGAAGGTTAAAAAAACCTGGGGTCATCTGCCAGTGAAGCTGAATGGTCTGAAAAGTTTCCTGAACTGATTCATAACGTGCAATATTTAGCACCTTTGCTCTTCATGTTGCCTATCTTTCATAGACAGTGCTGTGTTAATGTCATTGTCTAATATCCGCACTTGTTGTGTGTGTGGGTGGGTGTGTGTGTGTGTGTGTGTGTGTGTGTGTGTGTGTGTGTGTGTGCACACTGAGAGTGGCCTGAATGTTGATTGGTTGCGTAATGTTTGGAGAATGAATAAAAAGTTAGAGCAAAGAGCAAATGTCTGTGTTTTGTATTGGGAGAGGAAAAGCGTGTGTTACGTAAGTAATTGGTCTTAATCATATATGATTTATTGTTAATCTCAATATAAGTATTGTTTTACCTGTTCATTAGAATATTGTTACATTACATTTGCCTCTGTCTGGACTAAATTCGAATGCAAATTTAGCATTAGATAATTACTTACCATGGTTCCTGTGCATTACATTTGATCAAGCTTTTCAGACTACATTATATTGAATATCATTTTTTGGATTCTGTAGTTTGTAGGGTTCATTGAAGTGCATTACATTGTAATAAGTTTCTGAAACGCTGATGACCCCCCCCCTCAATAAGACACAAGTGTTCCTTACTATACAGTCTAGCCAGCTGTTCTAGAAAGCTGCTGTTCAAGTTTAACTCCAGTAGAGAGCGTTCTTTCATAAGATAGGAAGCCAGGGTTAAGGATACTATCTTCAACATTGTGTGAAAGCAACTAAACAAAGATGGGTTAGCAACTAGGCACGTTATATCACTGCCTAGAGAGTACAGTTATATTTACTTGTAGGAAGCATAGTAAAAAGAGAGAGCTTATTTCTGTAAGCCACTATGTGTTTCCTGTTTTGTGTTTCAAACTTAAACCTGATCAGATCAAAGAGACAATAAATGCGAACTGATTTCACATTTCATACCCGCAGCATATTCAACAGAAGACGTGTAAATGTTTCTTCGAATAGCAACCACACTTGCATGAATAAGATAAAAACAGAGAGGATGAAAATTTGTCAAAACTGTTTGGATAAAGACATGAAATATTTGTTGGTTTCTACCACATAGTAGATGTGGCCCACTTCATTAGCTCTGTTGGCATCCACATCGATATTAAAGGGTAAATAATGCAAATTGATTACTACAATTATACTGCCTCAGCTATGCTTAGCATTTAATTTCCACTCATCAGAGGCTAAATTTATAGTATTAACGGAACAGCACATGACTAAGAGAAAGAATCTTTTTGCCTTAAAGCAATCCAGCTGACTGCTCACGAGATCTGATCCCAAACCAATCAAAACTTAATATAGAGACACTGGCATGCCAATCCCCTCAACCTCTCAAGCTGAAAAACCATGTGAACATACATGTAGTGCTGTGGGCTGCTAGGTGCTGGCTAGGTAGACTAAAGGATAACTATTACTGCTTAATAAGTGTCAAGGTCTCATTTTATTTTATCCTTCATGACAATGATATTTTACACGTATACAGTTAAATATCCAAAGATGAAGATGCGGCCTTCCGAGCTGCAATGCTATTAACAAGCGAAACAAATATGGCTGATCAGTGTTCGTGTTTTTAAAAGCGGCAAAGCCGGCAAAGGTGTTTAAACATGGCAAAAATGCTGATGTCATACAAGCTACACCACACCCAGCTGTGGTTCAGCTAATAAAGGCTAGATAAGGTTCCTCAAAGAACCAACCAAACGTGGCTCATCTGTTTGTTCTTATGTACATAATTTACATCACTGCTAGTGGTGATCACTTTGGGAACCAGCACCACCTTAGACAGTCTTTATTTTCCAATTACATAGAAACCCTTGCACAGATTTCCTGCTATATAGTGTAACCTCTCTCCTCGGTCCATGACGTGCAAGCCATAACTAATCAAACCCTGACACACTTTCATTCTGCACACACCCACCTCTCTCACTGACTTGAACACAAGAGTCTGCCTCTTCTCTGAGTGCACTGTAGTAAGAGTCTGCCTGCATGCACGGCTGCTTGTTGATTGATCCTGCTAGAACTGCAACTCCAACATGATGCCTTCAGTAACACTCAACAATGGAGCAAAGATGCCTATTGTGGGTTTGGGAACATGGAGGGTAAGACTGAACATTTTATACTTACAATAGATAAGGTTTAGAAAATAGATGAATGTATGGACTTTTTCTCTTTTTCTCTCAGTACCTATTACATTTCAGGGGTTCTATGGTCTGTATTGTCTATGTTTTGCATGGTATGAATTCACTGTATATGCAAACTAGGTTCAAAAGTACGAAAGAAGTTCAAAAGAACATCTTTTATTTAAGTAGGTGCAATTATTTAAGTAAGTGCAATTACAATACAATAAACTGGTTAATTTTACTGATGGACCTCAACATGATCTCTGCCAAGAGTTTAAATATTAACATTTTGCAACATGTTCTTTGCATTAATTTCTTACCATTTCATATTTTCTAAATAGAACATAGCCATTTGCTGATATGAGGTCAGAACAACACACATTTCACTCAGTATTATTGATGCTTACCCGTATCTACAATTTCCTTGTTTTTGTATCACCCTACCTCTACAGGCAGACTCAGGAAAGGTCACAGAGGCTGTTAAGGTGGCAATACGTGCTGGTTACAGACACATCGATGGTGCTTATGTGTACCAGAATGAAGAAGAAGTTGGGGCTGGAATTCATGCCATGATTGACCAAAGAGTGGTAAAGAGGGAAGACCTATTCATTGTCAGTAAGGTACGGTATACAGCCAAAGACAATGAAGCCAATGAAGGGACTTTTAAACACTACAAATCATTTTACCCAGATTTGCTCTGAGGCCGTTATCACCTTGACTTTTTAGTGCGTCTTACTATTGTAGGTCAGCGCAGAGGGGTGGGGGGTGGGGTGACATGGTGTTGCATAACCTTGTGACCACCCCACCATGTAATCCATCACATGCACTTTACTATTTACAATGAGCAACAACCATTTGACCTACTAATACTACAGTTTTGCCACCAGACTAGCATGCCCCACTCTCAGCTGATCTCTGACAGGTTTATTAAAAGCCCCGTTTGTTTTTCATAGTTATGGTGCACCTTCCACATCCCATCTATGGTGAGGGGAGCTTGTGAGAAGACGCTCAGTGACCTAAAACTGGACTACCTGGACCTTTATCTCATGCATTACCCTATGGGAACCAAGGTGTGTATACCACTGTCCTGTCCTGGCCATAAAAAAACAAAAGCCTCTGTAAAACTACCAGCATCAAGGATTCTGGTCAAGCTCCACCTTTAGCCTGTTTCATGTGTCTAAGCAAACTTCAGAGAAACAGTTGGTCATGGCCTTTCTAAATTCACATTGGCATGTATCTCTGTTTTACATTTCCTCTACAATTTCTAGTCAAACAAAACTGTTATATTGTGGACACATACATGGCATACAGGGTTCCTTAATAAGACTTATCATCAGAAATAATAAATATGGTTTGACTTTTTATTTTTGCCGCTGCAGCCAGGGGATGAGCTGTTTCCTTTAGATGAGCACGGCCAGATCATTTCTGATGGCAGCAACTTCTTGGACACTTGGGAGGTAATTTAAGTAACAAACTGATAGTCCAATTGACTTCCTGGCAACGGAAATCAAATTAAATATGGACACGTCAATAGGTTGCAAAACAAAATACATCACTAAACCAATGTGCAATGTGTCTCACAGGCTATGGAAAAGTTGGTGGATGCTGGGTTGGTCAAGGCCATCGGCATCTCCAACTTCAACAAAGACCAGATTGAAGCCATACTCAACAAGCCGGGCCTCAAATACAAGCCTGCCACCAACCAGGTACAAAACACTTGTTTGTCATTCTGCAACATAATGTAGAAAGAAAATAAAAGCTAGAGCATTTTGGTATTTTCCTCTAGATTGAGTGCCACCCGTACCTGACCCAGGAGAAGCTGATCAACTACTGCCACTCGAAGGGCATCTCAGTGACAGCTTACAGCCCCCTGGGCTCCCCTGACAGATACTGGTGAGAGGCAACGTCCGCCATTGTACACAGCACTTGCAGAAAAGTGTTAGCAGCTTCACTCGTCCCACAATATTAACCATCACTCATTCTTTTCCCTTCTTATTTACAAAAGGGCTTCATCTGATGACCCCTCTGTGCTGGAGGAACCTAAGATCAAGGCCATTGCTAACAAGTACAACAAGACTCCAGCACAGGTAAGAAAGAAAAGTCTACCTAATGTTTATGTTTCCATTTCTTTTTCTTTCTAATAAGGCCATAAAGCATTTTGGATTATATTACTTATGGAATGCAAAGCTAAGTTTGGTAAGGAAACACTCATAATGCACTTTAACATTGTATTTCATTCTCATAACTAAAGAAGCACAATATGTAAAATGAGCGTATACTGTTTGCAGTTTAAAGCTTTTATACAAGATGTATCATATTGGGTACTTACTGTAAACATCACATACCAGATAGAAGCATACAACACAAATTATAGTGAAGAAACAGATCTTGTATTGCAGTGATACAACACACACTGATATAGCAGGAAACACACTGCAGGTTATGTAATGCTTCATTCGTCAGCGCATAGTAGATGAAAGGGTTTGTCACTAACAAGTACAGTATTGTGTGGAGATCCACCAAGAATGTAGTCATGTGGAGATGTTTAGGACAATGCTCATGAATGAGGACTTTATGAACTGTTTTCCCACCAGGTTCTCATCAGGTTCCACATCCAGAGGAATGTGATTGTCATTGCCAAGTCAGTGACGCCAAGTCGAGTCAAGGAAAATTTCCAGGTATACCAAATCTTAAAACTTCACAAGCAGATTGTTTTAGTCTGTTTTACTAATCTACCGTATTCATACTGGATCATTTTAGGTTTTGGCATAAGGAAAAAAATTCTAATTATGTGCTTTATACATGAGTTATTTTTGTCTGTGCATGTTATTCATTGGGTTCCATTTATGCAAGACAGCTTTTGTGGTTTGTCTCACGAGTTGCTTTTTGCTGCTCTTTCTCTTGCAGTTGTTTGACTTTGAGCTGAGCGAAGACGACATGACGACCATTCTGCGGTTGAACCAGAACTGGAGGGGATTCCCACTACTATGGTGAGCACACAGCAAGACGAACGGGAAAAGGGGAAAAACAGAGATAAGACGATAGCATGCATAAACAGATCGAACTGAATTCTTGCAGGCTATAAATCCATTATCATTACTGACAAACGAGTAATATGCGTTCTCTTCTTTTCTCTACAGGGCCTCAAAACACAAAGACTTCCCCCTGAACAAAGAATACTAAGTCACCAGATAATATGCTGCCTGACTAATCAAGACAAAGCCTGAATAATTATTTGTACTGGAGCACTTTTCTATCATGCTTTCTATTGAAATAATGAATTCAGTGAATGTATTGAACACTTTGGTTGTGTAGGATAAAACCTTTAAAAAAAAATCTTTTATACATCTGTTTTATTAGGATATAGTGGATATACACCGATCAGCCATAACATTATGACCACTGACAGGTGAA
>LKNJ01005365.1:0-20358 GCA_002120245.1 Maccullochella peelii
TATATATATTATATATATATCAGTATGTTCTATTGCCTCTGTTGAGTTGAAAAATTGAAAAAAAGAGCTTTAAATGCAAACCAACCATCATTTTACATCAAAGCACTAACTACAAGCTGAGTAGTAGATTAGTCTAAGATGATATCTCCCCCTGACCTGTTGTCCTGGCTCCCCCTTGCTGTAGCATTTGTGTTGTACCTCTTCAATCTCTAGTTGTGATAGCAGCCCTGGCCTTGCCCTGATTGGGAATTGAACCCCTGATCTCTACCAAAGTCAGCAGTCTAACCACTGTGCTAAACCTGCCGACAGAGGTAGAGTTAAACGGAGACAACAGTTATTGGGGATGTCACAGAATACAGAATCCATACCTCTTGAGATGCGTCTTAAAAAGATTGGTTGCACTTGTGTGTGATTCTGGACTCTGTTACTTTCAGACTTGTTTTAGTCTTATAAATCTGTCCATGTGCACTCTCAATTCTTGTCTGATTACTGCTCAAATGTTTTGTCCTAAACAAACTCCCCAGACAAGCTGCTGGCTGCCAACAGCCCCATCTCCCCCCCAATCATTATAGCAACCAGTGTTGGACACAAGGGTTTGAACTGTGAACCTGATAGGACATTTTAACCTGCCACAGCTTCTACACTTGAAAGAGCATGTATTCTATGGAGGATATATGTGGCCATGATTAAAACTGAAAGTCCAAATAAAAAATTAAAGCAGGTCACATAAAAAAAACTATTTCTCTCTCTCTGTCTCAGTAACACTCTGAGCACTCTGAGGCACCAGATAGTTACACGCACAGCTGATGTTGATACACAAATTAAACATCAATCAGTTTGTTCCTCTGTTCTGATTGGTGGATTGATGTAGAGCTATTTTTGGCAGTTGTGACCTCTGTGCTTTTAAACTGTTAGTTAAATCAAACCTCTCTCTCTCTCTCTCTCTCTCTCTCTCTCTCTCTCTCTCTCTCTCTCTCTCTCACACTCACAGTAATACACCACACACACAGTAATATACCACAAACACAGACACATTAACACACAGACAAAATGGGTTTCCTGTCTTTGTGGGGATTTTTACTATCAGTTTGTTGCTCGGTTCTGATTGGTGGATTGATGTTGAGCTATCTGTCCTTTTTAACTGTAGATAAATTCAAACCTCACACACACACACACACACACACAGTAATACACTGCACGGAAAAAAACAGACACAGACACACAGTAACACACGTCTTTAACGTACTTTTTCACATATCTGCATTTTCAGCAGTGTTTTGCAAAAAAATTTCAGCTTTCAGCATTCCCACGCATTTTCTGCAGTTTTTCAAGTGTAAATTGTTGTAATCGTATACCAAATTCTGAAAGACAGCAGAGGGACATCGGGAGACGTGTGTGTTTGTTTTTTTCTCTAAAGAAAATAAATGGTCAGGATTTATGCCAGTCAGTGGATAGACATAGATTTATTGTTAAAGTGTGACTTGACTTGACAGTAACTGGAGTGAATCTATGGGTCACAGCGGATCATAAATCAGCTTGTTAAAATTGGTGATCCATAACACTGCACTGTCAGTGCCCTTTGACTGCATAACCCCGACCAGAGCACATATAGACAAATTAAACCTATAGAAAAGTTACACTAGAACACACACTCCAGTCCAACTTATTTTTATCAGCCTGAGACATGGGAAATAACATCTGAGACAAAATCACAGTCAGACAGAACAAAACAACCTCTCAACATTTGTAACACAGTCATCATACTATAGAGAGTTCATCACTGTCATAGATATATATTCAAGTGAAACATATTTGTCTTAGCTAACCATGGTGTTTCAGTGTGTATGTGAGTCTGTCCATGTCAGATACGCATGGCAAGAATGTTTAGCTGGTCTACTTAAGGACGCATCCTAAAACCACAAATCCTGTAAACTACAGTGATCAGTAGAAACACAACAAATTTGTGGGAACATAAAGTACAATCCTTGTCAGCTCTATTTAATCTACCAGGGTATTTTTCTGTAAAAGTCAGTTAAAAAAATCAATAAGCCTTATTCATAGGCTTGAGGTAAAATTGGATGCCTTCAGAGATTCTTCAACTGGTTCAAAGTGAGAAATTTGAGCCGGAGAAAACGGCACCTGGCCATGGTGCAAGTAGGAGAAAGAAGCATGATTAGGAGCAGCAGCGCGACTGCATTTTAAGTGTAATTCAAAGTTAACAGCATGGGGAAGTAGAGCGTTTTAGCAGAGATTTGTTCACTTCATATCAGCTCAGTAGTTCACTTTTCACGTTGTGGTGTGTTTGAATATATCCCCATTTAATGTATTTCATATTAGAGCTGTCCCTCCATATGGCCGCTCAATCCTGCTTTACCATTTACATGAATAAAGCATTTTAATTAGGTTGAGCTAAGAGGTTCCACCCATTAAGGCTTCATGTGTGTGAAATATATATATATATATATATATAGCGGGTAGAACCCTCTTAAAGCTCATGTGTGTCATTTATTCAGTTCTCTCTGGACCCAAAGTGGAACATGGCCCAGGAACGGAAATAAATATATAACTTAGAGTGTACTAGTGTGCATTTATGTGTGTATATTTACACTCTGAGAGGGAAGGAAGGCACACACTAACTTTTTTTAATTAGATTAATAAATCAAGAAGGTGGCTGGCTGTGACGGCTGTAGCCCAATGCCATTTCAGTAAGTCTGCACCAAGCCGGCGTGGCAAAGCTGGAGCATAATGATGTAACCACACCACCTCTGTGTGTGTGTTTGTGCGTATGAAGCGAGGGGTTCAGGAAGCAATTCATCTGACATGTTTTCCAAAAACTGCTTTCTCTACAAAATGCTGAAGATGCGTGTGTATATGTGTGTGTGTATTTATACTCCTATTCCCCTTACTGCATTCATCAGCAGTTGGTGTAGCGGTGGGTGGCCAATGAGGTGTTTGTACCCCCTCCGCAATCAAACTGAGCTTCTAGCTTTTCCTTCACACTCTAAATCCCTCCGTACCCCTCACTAGTGTTTTTCTTTAAGTCTGACATCGTGCTAATTGAAGGTTCCCTGTCTACTGTTGGTTGGCAGGCTGTCTCAGCACAGATAACCCTGGAACACAGCATCATTATTCATATTTTCTTGTTCTCCAATAGCTTAAATAATATTAGGTGTTAATAACAACTCAACGCAGCAGTAAAGGAGTAAAGGATGTGTATTTATCATTTGAAGCTGTAGTGCTGCACTGCCTCCCTTCAAGTTTTCTTTGATGGTACAGTAACATGCATAATAATCAGAACTTAGTCTCTAAAAATACCACCATGGAATTTCATGTTGGCCACTTTACTAAACTAGCTGCTGTAATTTCTTCCGCACACTTCATACGCCCCCCACACACACACAGCCACTTGTGAACACTAATAGTGTGCGTAAACATACTCCACCATACGCAAACAAATGTAGTGTACATATTTCACAAACACCACGAAGTGGCTCTCTTTGAGATGCACGTATTTAGTGGCGCTCACAATCAGCTTCCTAATTGCGAATGATGAGTGCAAATCAGGCTGCCACTTACCACAGTCATTGACTCCATGGAGCGCTGACTCACTATCTGATGTCTCTCACCATATCGACAGCCACATTCTCGCCTTGAATCCACCGTAATAGGTCTGCTGCACATGATATAATGGCTTTATAGGTCAAGATGGGCCCCATTGGAAGAGCTGGCTCACTTTACTCAAAGCTGTGTTTCTCCACCAGGGTCAAACCAGCATTAGCTGGTGCTCTACCAAGGATTTGAATTATTTGTTAATAGGAATTAAGGTTTGAAGTACCTTCTCTAAGACAGTGATGCAAGTTAACTGTAACGTGTTTTGTAATAAGCCATGCTGCAGCATGCAAATTAATCTAATGTTTTTATGACAAAAGGAAGGAAAAGGATTAAGAGACACACTCCCATTCCATTACAAAAAGCATAAACAAACCCTCTGAAAAACCCTCTGTCTATGCATAAGAAGAACAGTCATACTTTACAAAGTTGCATCAGACTTTATTTCATTTACACTGATGCATTTATTTAGGAGCTCTGCAGGGGTAAGATACAAGTGTGTTCATTTTCTGCTGCTTACGACCCGCCAGCTGTCAGTCACACCGTCAAGCCAACATCCAAACCAAAGCAACATGTTTGCACCTCTGTAGCTGAGAAAATTAAATTGAATGTTAGACCCATTTTACACAATCACAGCTTAAAATCTTCAATATTCTTCTCTTTGGGGAGTGGGAACTCATATTTTATTTGGTTAAACGGTAGTAGAGGCAAAATGGTGAACACATCAATGTCCGTAAGCCGAGCAATGTAATAAAATGCAACTTAAAGAACTGGACAAAAACTCAAATCATACTGGAATTGTGAATGGAAGTTTGTCTTCATCTCACTCATGTCTGTGTCTTTATCAGGAGGCCAGTTGGAGAGTCTGATGGAGACCATGAGAGCAGAGATTGCTGCCCAGCCACCAGTGGAAGGATCCTATGCTGCACGCCGAGGGGACTACTGCATAGCCAAGTTTGCTGATGGCGAATGGTTCGTCAACATTTTGATACTTGTGATGATAGGATGAAGGCTTTACAGTGATCTTAACCCATAGGCAAGATGCTCAGGCTCTAAACTGAATCCTAACCCATATGGAGCAGCTTCTCTTGTGACAGCTAGTAGAAGTTAATCTGCAAGCAGGTTATTTATTATTACCTGAAACAGAAAGATTTTACACTAGTTTGATGAGCTACATTTCCATGAGGCAAATATGTTTGCATGTTTTTTACCCTCTCAAGAAACTCTGTTTCATTTTTACCTTGTCTCTGTTTAAGCCTTTGAGTGATGCATTAACTGTAGACAGCCACAGGGTGTAATTAGCTCACTGCCACTGCTTTGGCCCTTTGGAATCAGCAGTCGCTTGACAGTCACACACTCACACACACACACACGCACACACACACACACACACCTCTTCATCTAGTCTTCTCACACACCGGATGTTGGAAGTTTACAGATGGTCATGGGGACAGATAAAAGTCACGGTGATCAAGGGAGGGAGAGAGAGTGTCGATGTCAAGGAGGTGACGCCGAAAAAAGATCACGAAACTGATTAAAAAACCAAATGTTCCCCCGACACAGGTGCTGTTCTTTCTTTCCTCCACCCCACCCCACCCCCCTTCCTCTCCAGATTTTTAAGGGGCAAAACTAAAGCTGTTCTTTTGCCCCAGCAACCAATGCAAGTCAAACAGGCAATCTGTTGTTAACCTTCACTTTCTTCAGCCTTTTTTGTAAAGAAAAGTCTTTCTTTTTTCTTCCAAAAACAAAACCGTAATCCTGCTCCAAGTGTCTGAGATTTTTGTCCTTTGTCTTTTTTTTTAAGCAGTCCTATAGTATTCAGCGAGCTAATTATGTTCATGTTCGCATTGTTCTTTGTCCATATTTTTGTGTTCAGTGATGCACGTGGAATGTCGGCCTGTTTCATTAGGGGGCTAATTAGAAATACGTCGCCTTTCAAAGCCTTTTAGAACACCAGAGTCAGAGGAAACCGAAAGGAAAAACCTCTGTTTATCAGTCACTCACATTTTGTCTCACTCTTTCTCTCTTGCGGTCTGTGCTCATTGCTGTTCTTTATGTCTTCCTGTTAATCACTTATTTGGTTTTTAGCTTTGTTCTCTTGTCTCTCTCTTTGCCCATGTGGCTCTAATTATTCGGCTTTCTCCTGCTGTCCTTGGTTCTCAGCCAATTTGTCCTCCCTGCTCTCGTTTATTTGTCGGAGTTGAGTCAGACAAGTGATGGTCAGATGAAGAGACGATTCCTGAATTGAGTCTGAGGACAACATGCTCTTTTGTAGCTTCCATATGAATTAATGAGCAGGACTGGGATCTTACTCAGACACTTCATGTTGTTTTTTTCCTTTCAATTTGTCACCGATATGTACGTCCTTGTAATATCAAGTTTATTTTCGTTCAAATTCAGCTCGCCAAATGTGCTGGAAAATCAAACCTTACAAAGTAAAACTGCTGGGTTTTTGTGATTAGCACTAATGCACTAAAGTTATTTGCTACAAGGCAAAAGTAGGTTTAAATTTCTGTCCTTTATTGCAAAGAGGCCTCTGTGCAATTTTCACAGCCCTTCCACGTCCTGATAGTTCCCCTCTGTCCCCCCTCACTCCCCCGGCCTGTTCATCCTCTCCTGCTCCTCTCCCCCGATCACAATAGACAGATCCTCCAACACCTTCTCCCCAGGGAAATAAGTACGGAATCATTTACTCATCTCCTTTTCCTCTTGTGCCCTCTGTCTTCATCTCTCTTTCCCTCTGCGCTCTCTCTCTGCGCTCTCTCTCTCTCTCTCTCTCTCCATTATTCTTTTGCTGCTGCAGGTACAGAGCCAGGGTGGAGAAAGTTGAGTCCCCGGCAAAGGTTCACGTCTTCTACATTGACTACGGCAATGTGAGTAATTTTGTCAGCATGAATTTGACTGGGCGATAAAAGGGTTGAATGTTGCATCATCATTAAAACAGTGCTAATTTTTGGGGCTCAAAAAACGCTAAACATTAGCCAAGTTTTCTTATGGCCAAACCCACAGCCAGAGGGAATCTAGTATCTGAAGAGGGATTTCTTTTCTATTTCTTGCATCTGTTCAGACACCAGTTATTTGATTATTTCCACATTCAAAGCAACCTAACAGTCTTTATTTATCCTTTCAGCTGGAGTTTTTAGGACAAATGGGATGCAGGCTTGTTTGTTTTCCCTTTTATGTTTGAGTGCAGCAACGAAGTGTATCATTTGTATTCCTTTTCAAAACAATGACAAAAGCAGAACTCCCCCTCTCTCTGGATCTCCTTTTTTTTTTTTTTACTCTGTGATGACGAAGGCACTACATCCTTGTGAGTGTGTTACTGTGTATGTTTCTACCCACGTGCGTACACATGCTTGCATCACCAAGTGGCTCATGCAGCCAACCCCCGGCCTGCGGGAGATTTCCCATGATGCTGTGGAGCAGCACAGTGTGTGACTGACCTCAGAGTGGGGGACAGCTCGAGGTTTGGCTGGCAGACGCGATGCGTCCTGGCATGTTGCTGAAAGTGTGATTCTCCAAGGCCGACCTGGCACAAAAAAAAAAAATTTGACCTGATATCTACCTCATTCTCTGTAGTTTTAGGGGGAGTCATTCTGACCTTGAGTTCATGCCTCTGTGTCATGAGCTGTTACTTGGTAATATTGCCACCTGTCTGTGCAGGTCAGTGCCTGAATTATTATGTGATCGTTAGCAAACACAGCAGAGCACTTTTGTCTTTCATTTTTAAAGCCCACATTTACAATGCTGTCAAAATCTAATATGGTGTTGATAAATCTTAACATTATAATCCATAATAAATGTTCAAGATATTCTGTCTAGACTGTACAGTCCAATGAACACATTAACCTAAGATATGGGGATCATTAAATTAACTCCCCACTTCTAACGGCTGTATTTGTCAGACTTTCCATCAGCATGTTCTCCCCTTAGGCAGCCTGTGGTGATCAGTGTTTTTTGTTGTTGTTGTTTTTTACTGATTTTAGTATGTTTCCTAATCTGACAAGAGTCTGGTGACTATCATCTTGACATCTATTGTTGTCTTTACTCTTAGCTTGTAGCTGAACTAGAGAGCAGATGGAGCTTAGTGAAAGGGGCCTCAGAACTGCTGTAGAAACAGCTGTGAAATGATTGGTAAAGTGACATATACAAGCATGCAGCCCTTAAGCTACAAAATGGCATCTGTCTTTCTTTCACAGTTGTAAACTATTACCATTAAAGTGACATACGGATTTCAGGAGTGATTCAGAATCAAGGAAAAATAGAAACACAGGGAACATTTACAGCCAGAGTACATGCTGTGTTTTGTTTAGGAGTGGCCATCCCTGCTTTAAGAGATGCACTCTGTAATGTAAAAAATTCAGAAAGTAAACTTTAATCACTTCGACTTAGTATTGTTACTATGCGTCTACGTATGTAGACTGTCTTGAAAAATGTTCTATATTGGGTCTGATTTCTGTCCTCTGTTTATCCTCCCTCAGAGAGAAGTTGTGTCGTCTACCCGTCTGGCTGCCATTCCCCCCGCCTTCAGCACCAGGACCCTGCCAGCACAGGCCACCGAGTATGCCTTCGCCTTCATCCAGATCCCACAGGACGTAAGTGCATGGACGAGCATGCGCGCAGACTAGAGATATGTGTCGCCGCTGAAAGCTTCAAAATTAGCTTTGCGATATCAACTTCCTCAGTCTCATTTTCTGCCAGCTTTTGAAAGTTGACTTTTCTGGCAAGACATAAAAACTGTTTGAGTTTCACTTATCGCACGAGGTGATAAGTCTGTAACTGACAGACAGGGTCGAGTTTTCATTCCAAGCAAGTGTTAGTGAAAATTATGCTCATACATAATGCATGTAGTACAAAGCAGACAGCAATGACAAACATCAAGCCATAGATTTACTTGGTTGCAAATAATTTGAGAATAATTGACACAGTAGCAGAGAGACATTAATGTTTTATGAACAATTTGATCAGGTGTACTATATTTCTTCAACAATCCAGACTGCATATCCTATAGATGGATACAAACCATCCAGGTGCCTTGTGTGTATGTGTCTGTGCATATAAATGTCCCTCTGATAGCCGAGCAGCAGTTACTGTTTTTTCTGCAGCCCTAATCTTCTTGTTTACATCAGAGTGTGTTTACTCAACCTCCGGTGACCACTTGTGTGCGTGTTTCTCTCTCTCTCTCTCTCTCTCTCTCTCTCTCTGTGTGTGTGTGTGTGTGTGTGTGTGTGTGTGTGTGAGACTGTGTTTTGTGTGCCAAGGGTCAACTCATTGGTTGCCTCCTGAGCCGGCAGCATCCTGAGTAGTTTGTGCAGATACAAACATGTTTTCTTTTGGTATGTGCCTGATTGACACAGAACTAATTGCTTGTGTCCGCGCACATTTGGGAGTGTGTTAGTTGAAAGGGTATTTGTTCCACTTAGCCTAGATAAGGTGCGGAGCTTTTGCATGTTTGTAATGTCATATAGTACCTTTCATTTGCTGCTATTTTGGATTATTTATCTAGACTCAGCTACCAGTTTATTAAATACACCTAGCTAAAGTTAATGCAATCTAAATCAACAGTCCTGCAAGAAATCCTACCTTCATGTTCAGTTTTTATTGAAACTCTTTTGGAGAGGTGTTGATTCAACTGTATGGTTAGTTCAGAGGCTGCAGTCTGTGGTGCTGTTGAATTGTATACTTGTTATACTTGGGAGGTTTCCTGGATATTTAGTCTATCTTAATTCATTTAAAATTTAGTGTTATTTTAGTGGGTTTACAGGGCTTTACGTTTAATGGTGTTGACCGGTGGGGTGGGTGGGTGTGTGTGTGTGTGTGTGTGTGTGAGAGAGAGCTGGTAGTGCTGTCGCTTGTCTCATGAGTCAGTGTCTCCTGAAGGATGAAGTGGCCCATCTGTTGGTCTAGTCCGTGGGACAAAGGCATCACCTACACTTTACAGCCCCCAGACACACACACACACACACACACACTCATACAAAGCTTTACCACATGTTGGGAGCTGACATGCACCTTACACCTCTCCTTCACTCTCTCTCTCTGTCATTTCATCTGTCTAACCCTTTCCCCATTCTTTCTATTTTCTCTTGGTTTTCCTTTCATGTGTTTTCCTGTCTGCTTTATCTGAAGCGTTTTACTGTGTCAGTCACACTGACAGCAAGGCGCCCCACTTGTACTGCGCCTTTGCCGCTGCACATAGGAAAGGTTGTTGCCTCTTGTCTCGCCACCTGATGCCCTGCACAAAATGTCTGTCTTCACAAGTTATATGGCTTCATAGTCTGTCTTAAAATCTTTCTTTTCTTAACACCAAACTCCTGCCGGTGGGACGAGATCATTCTGCTGCTTTCCAGTGCAGTTTCCTTAAATGTTCCATAAAGTGACAATAGCTTCAAAGAGCAGCAAGATCGAGGTGTACTCTTAGACTTCTGCTGTATTGTAGGAAAAACACTTTTACCTGAAATGTGTACAGAGTAGGAGGCACAATGCACGTTATTTCTATGACATGTGCAGCAGTTACTTCTATCAGAGCAACAACTGCTACCACATCTTTAGCGCTTTTTAATCCAATCTTATTGCGGATGTTGTGAACTCTCAGCTGCCTGCACTCAGTACACACTGTTACCTCTTTATTATGCCCGGCCAGCTAATTAAAGGAAGTCGTTTTTTCCAAGAGTGCACTTGTAAAAAAGATTACATCAGTTCCAAAAAATGCCTCTAAAAAAAAGATCCAGCCACACAATACCCACTCCGTTAAGCATCTTTCTAAACAAATTTTTTTTTTTCTCCTTTGCGTTACTTACAATGAATGTACTATATTTTATCATTAACAGTTGTGAAAAATCCACAGGCAGCACAAGGTTAGTTGCAAAGTAAAGGTTACAGGACAAGGATGAAAAATACCCTTTGACACTACACATGTACCCTGCCATTTTCGTAGTAATAATTATTTATTTATTAGAAATTCAAACTCATTGATATATTATTTACCCCATTTCATGTATTTTGTCCCAAGCATGACTTCATGAATGTATTGCAAACTCTTTATCTCTGCAATTAACACTGGGTCAGATTAATTAAATGCATTCTTATTATTTGATCACATATTTCTTGATTAAAATCACTTTCTTTATTTTATGGAGGCAAAGTTCCTGTATGGTTGCTTTGTGTCGAGACAAAATTTACACTGATGCATATTGTTAAATGGTAAAAAAAAAATGTTTTTGTAGAAAAACATTTATATTCCATAAAGAAGGTATCAAAAAAGTATTTAATTTAAGTATCAGCACTGAAATTGAGCTTTTTTTATACCCAGTTGCACATCCAATTATATTGATTTACGATAAGTAAAATGCAAATATTTTAGCCTGTTCTTAACACATTGAACCAGGTCTGTTCTGCACATATGGTAGACAAGAGAGGGTCACTGGAAGGCGCTCATTAATTTTGTATTGCCCCCTCACAAGTGTCAACGTAGTCTTGTTCTGTAACACTCTCTTGCTACGTTTCTTTCTTATCTTTCCTCCTGTGTCTTCTGTCTCTCCCTGTCTTTCCCCCCTCACTCTCAAACACTAACTCTGCCCCTCTCTCTCTGTCTCTCTCTCTCTCTCTCTCTCTCTCTCTCTCTTTCGCCTTCGCCCTGAGCTCCCCTGCAGCGCCTGTGACAAGTTGACCAAGGGGAGCGAGGACAAAAAAGGCCCTTAGTTTTGTGCCTTGAACAAGCCTTCCCTGCCCACACACGCTCGCACACACATAAACCAGACACGCACATACCCAAGGGCGGCTAGCTCGAAGGGGGTTGCCATGGAGACAAGACCAGGGCGAGAAAGAAGGGAAGCAAAGAGATGGATGGTGTAGGGGAGGGATGGATGATGGCCAGGGACTGATTTTTATGTTTCTTACTGCCTCTGAAGATGCAGCTCCCTTGTTTTTCTCGTTTTCGCCCTGACTGCTGGAGGACGTGAGGTCAGGATTGCATTGCAGCTGTTCCACCTCCTTCTCTACCATGTGTTCAATCAAATGCTGGCCTTTCACATTCAAGAAGGTTAGGAATAAGAGAGTTTGGTAACTAACTGAAGAATGAGAAGAAAGGGACAGGATGGAGGAGGAGGAAGGTGGGTGGGTGGGTGAGAGTCATTAGATAGTTCAGCCAAACTAAAATCTCTTGAACTGGTTGAGTAGATAATTGCTGTGCTACAGGACTGTCAGACTACTGTGTGACTGATCATGTTACTGTAATCAATTTGGTGAATGATGTGTATAAATGTGTTCTTACTTGACCACATTACCAAGTGTGTGTGGACTGGGTTTTTTTCCCCACTTTCCCAAACAGAAACCAGATCACACTTCGGTTCATGCATATGTAGGGTATTTTTTTTATCAGCCTCTGCATAGCATGTATTTGTGTGTGTGTATGCATATCTGTTTAGCAGCCATCAGTGATAACATGCTAATTATCCCTTTCACCTTTTCCTCCCTTTCTTCCCCCTTCTCTTCCATTATCTCCTCAATCATCTTTTTCCTGCTTTGATCCCTCCATCCATCACTGCCCCATTTTCTGTCCTCCTCTCCCCTCCTCTTTTTACTTAATCCCATCCCTTATCAAACCCTGCTTCTTCAGGAGGATGCCCGTGCGGACGTGGTGGACTGCATTGTGCGGGACATCCAGAACACCCAGTGCCTGTTGAATGTGGAGTACTCGGGTGCCACCTGCCCACTTGTCACAATACAGTTTGGGGACACCAAGGATGATGTAGGTCTCGGCCTGGTCAAGGAAGGCTTGGTCATGGTGGACATCCGCAAAGAGAAGCACCTGCAGAAGATGGTAAGTGAAGAGATGGGGATATACAGTTGGTGATGGGAGGGCAGTGTTAGATAAAGTGGTTTAAATTCGGCTTTGAAAGGCCTAAAACTAAATTTGAGGCTGATGTTGAGCCCAGTTTCTCTCCGTGACTGGATTGGTTGTTACATTGAGGCAACTAGTCGCTTTCTCTGTCCAAGGTAATGGACAGAGACACCTGGTCTCACTGGGGCTGCAGACTGGGCCATCATGGGTAATTGTATCACCAACATCTGTGGTACAATGCAGACTGGACTTTCTGTTTGGTCTGAGTCCCCAATTAGAAAACAATGCTTTCTGACAGTGATTCGTTGTTTGTACTTAAGGTGAAAGGTAGGGAACAGCCCTGTGAAAGACTGAATTTTTCAGTTAAAATGTCATAATGTCAGTTTAGGTAAATTTTCAATTGATCACCCACCCCTTCTCTGACTGTTGTTTGTCCCTATGCCAAACAGCAAATCAGCATCCATCTTTCAAAATATGACTTATTTTTCTCAACCTACTTCTTGTTATTCAGTGCCTCATGGTGCTGTCGAAATGCACAGTATGGATCAATATTTGTGCCGCCGCTGTTGTAAATAGGCAATGGCGTCAGTTGATCATGTGGTAGCAGGTGCTACTTAACTTTCTGACAGTCCAATAATTGACACATTTCCATGCTATCTACCCACTCGTTTCCATCTCAGTTTGTTATGTATAGATTTTTTTTTTTTGGATAAATGAAAGCTAGTATTACACTGAATGCCTAAAAGTTTTGTAATGTGAACACTGTGACACGAGACATAATACCTCTCCTCACTTGTCAATCCACAGCTACACAATATACACTTACACACCTCTACAATTTGACTCAAATGGCAGCCATTTTGTCAAACCATGAAGCGTAGCTCGTTTACTTTCCTCTCATTATGCTAATTCACCCAGCAGTCTCAAAGCCACTCTGTACATGAGAGATAAAGAGAAAAATGGAGGACATTTATTCCTGCTGCAATTACTGCTTCCACACAACCCCAATATTAGTCACTCTGCTATTTATTTAAACATTTAAATGCACAAAGGAATGGAGAAATATGTCCACAGGAGCATCATTGTTCATAAACATAATCAAAATGTATGTTCATAGAAAATTAGAGGCTTGGTGGGAAGAACACATTTGTAAAGACATTCTTTAACACAATTTATTCACTCACACAGAGACTTATTTTTGTACACACTAAACAGCACCGATATACTGTAAGCCACTAAATGACACCAATAAAAACACTTCCCACCTCACAGTCAGTCAATAAAGCACTGTGCATCATTGTAGGAGTGTTTTGACCTTTGACCTCCAAAGACTAGCCAGGGACCATAATGCAGTGTCTGCGTAATGGACCCTATAGACAAAGGACAGTGAGTAAAACCTTACAGCCAAAAGACTAATAGGCATATAGACTGCACAGATTTAGCTTTTGTTGGATCAAATGGTTTCTCTTTAGTATTCAACTGCTGTGTCTCCAGCATTTGCCTCTTCCTTGCTGGCTACAGAAGAATATTTTGATCTGGAGAAAGCTTAACAAGCAGCAGTGTTGCCAATGTGCTTACAAGTGAGTGTTAAAGTAAGCTCCAAGCTGAAAGCCGAA
The DNA here is from genome assembly GCA_002120245.1 of Maccullochella peelii. NCBI lineage: Eukaryota > Metazoa > Chordata > Actinopteri > Centrarchiformes > Percichthyidae > Maccullochella > Maccullochella peelii. Next base: position 14,068 of record LKNJ01005365.1, read on the forward strand.
CAAGTGTGATTAGGCCACTTTTCAAACCTATAAATGGAGTAAATTTGCTTCTGATTCATAGAATGTGGGAGCTACAGTTCTGATGTATACAGTAGCTGCATTGCATAGGCTAGACGTTTATTATTAGAGCTGAGGGATGTTAACTGTGTAATGTCTATTATCTGACTCCATATCTAATGTGATTTTGTGAATCGTAACAGTGATGTTGCTTAATTGCCTCATTATCTGGTCTTAAAGGCTTCATTAGAGACGATAAGACTTGTTGAACTTAATGTACTAGAGCTGAAACGATTAGTCAGTCATCGACTTGCTATTGATAATCTGGCACTATGTTGACAATCGATTAATTATATCATCTTCATTTTTAAAGCTGAAATTCTACAAATTGTCTCAGAACAACTTTTCAAATTTGAGGATTTGATGCTGTTCTTTGTGTAGTAAATTTAATATCTTTGGACTGTTGGTTAGACAAAACAAGACATTTAAAGCCGTCACCTTAGAAATTACAATGGGCATTTTAAACTATTTTGACATTGTATAGACAAAACTATTGGTTAATTTAGAAACTAATAAGATGAATTGAATTGCAGCCCTAAAATAGACAATGAGAGTCTTGTTTGATTCTTTCAGTTTCACCCATCCCTATTTGATATGCGCTCTTGGACTTGTTTGCTGCTTTGGATGAAGGCATTTACAATTTAATCTGTTAATTTGCTGTATACTAGTTGTTTTTTTTGCCAGAGCTGAACTAAAGTCATTTGATTGCAAAGTGCATTTCTGGCTCAAAGATTCTATTCTAAGATGCAGCCTTTTGTTGACCTCTGGATCCGTGCCCCTATTCTTCTCCTCTTTTATAGAAAGTTCCCCTCAAGCTGTGTAGTATCCAAGCTGGCTCACCCTGAGCTCCTTCTTTCTTCTCACTCATCCACACTATCAGTCTCCTTGTAAAAGTGACTTTTGTCCTTCCTATCTTCTCCATTTTAGCTCCATTCTTTATTCATTATCCATTCCAGGGGATTGGAACATGGTCATTGTAATCTGTACTCTAGTGCTAAGCATTGCATAACAGATGGGCTCTAATGTTCACTGGCACTTCACTGACTACCAATAGTCAGTCAGAAGTGCACTGAAGGTTAACACTAGTCTTTGAGGATGGCGTTGACCCAAGAGAGGGAAAGCAGAGAGGGATATTCATCCTTTTGGGATTTTATTTCTTTTTTCAAGTGCATTTCTGCCTTAAGCCCTACATTCACTGATGACCACTATGCACACCATATGGATGGCTATTGTTACAGCGATACAACAGTATCATGGCAAAGGATAAACAGTCATTGGGAAAGTGTAGGCGAAAAGTTCATATGCCGCCTGCTGCTATCTGACTGGAGGTAAGTGTGATATTAAAAGGAAGGCAGGAACAGGGGAAGCAGGCGAGGTGGTGGGTGGAAAAACAGTAAGCCAAATTATGATTGATATAGTGTACTTAGTGAGGGGAAATTTACAGTGACCCAGATATGTGGATGGACGATAATGCATGGGATTAAAGTACAACTGACCCTTTTGTCCTACAGAATGGAAAGACCCAAACAGACTAACATTAGAGCCATCAGAATCATCAAATTGTTTAGATCCATTACACATACTTAGTGTGCACACACACATACTGTAATCTACACTGTCAATCAAGCAGATTTAAGGTCATAGTATAAAGTTTAATCTGGCATATCATGTGCACATGTGTTGTTTAATGAGGCTTTGATATTTAGATTATCATTGCTTGATCATCAGTACAGCATTGGAAACAGAAGGGACATTATGTACTTTACATTATATACAGTAGCTCCAGTATTTCAGGCATCATGGGCCAGAATATGTCTCTGTTGTCTTACAGCATCACATTACCCATCTCTTTGTTTCTGCTCTTCCTCTTTATAAGTCACCAGTCAAGCATTTGAAATTCAGATATAGAGCTTGAGAATAAGATTCAGATTTCTGTGGAAATCATCATGTACCAAAGAAAAGTATATGAGCATGTAAGGGTGTGTTTTATTTTAGTGTTCCCTAAGGCACAGTGCTGCTGCACTCTGTAGATTGTCAGGTACATGCTATCATCATGTTCGTATCATAAATGAGCTGTTAGCAAAGCTCAACAGTAATAGTTGCCTTAGGCAGCCAGATTTAGAGCAGTGTCAACCATGTCATTTGGTCTGATTGCCCCTGTTGGCAACTGCTATTCTTGAGTTGGGAAAGAAAATCTGTATTTTTTCCCTTCAGTATGAAATCTAACAAATGCGTGAATAAGAGGGCATTGATTTTCTCTGTCTCAAATGGCGAAAATGAAAGTAAGTTTGTTGAGTTTAATCAATAAGGCATCAGCAAGCATAAGAAAGTACTGATATTAACTCAGAAAACCCAAAACGGAGGAGAAGCAGAAACTTCATCAAAACTTGAAGTGTAACTTGTAATTTACTTAGTTATATTGAAGTATTATCACTCCAGCTATAAACAGTTTTGGAAACTTCCATCACTTTTTGGTTTCCAAAATTTCCTTTCGGTTTTTACACAATGCATATAGAGTTCGTCTCTCTTGCTCTGACCTTCTCCACCTCAGGCACAGTAGATATACTAAGCCATCCTTAAATTGTCCTGGCACCATCAACTATCCACTGCTAGAATGGCAAGTCGCCACACTGGTACACACTTACTCACTAAAACACTTCTCTCTCCTCCTTCATCCCTCTGAGTGTCTCTCGCCACTCATTGTTCATTTTCCATCCCCCTCTTTCCCAGTTCTACAACATCGCTCCATTTTTCCTCCTCTCCTTCCTATCACCTCTTATCTTTCCAGTGCTCTCCTCTTCATCACTTCTTTCTTGTTTACTCGCCCCTGTACTCCCCATTCCTCTTACTCCATTTGTCCGCCTCCTGCACATCACTCCCTCACTTCGCCGTACTTGTCATCATTACTTTTTCTCCACTCAGAGATTCACTCACTCATACACCCTTCCTCCCCTTACTGTCTTTTTTTTTTTAACCTTTGCTACCCATGTCATCCAAACTGAGCTTGAGCACTTCATTTAGACAGTGATGTGGAGGCGGCTCGTTTGGCTTCTGCATGTGCTAATTTGTCTTTCAGTGCTATGTCATGATGAACAATAATCCCCAGGAATTAAAGTGGAGAGGCACTCGGATCAGACCTGGTGTCGGCCTCATAATGGGCTGTGATTTAAAATGCTGTTATCTGCAATTATTTGCAACTTGCATCAGCCGATTCTGCCCTGTGAACCCATGCTGGGTTGAAAGTAATTCCAGTCTTTTATAATTTTAAGTGAAGGCATACAATAGAGATACAAGAACTGCGTGTGTGTGTGTGTGTGTGTGTGTGTGTGTGTTTCTGTAGGCTAATAGTTAACAGAGAACGTGGAGAAGATAGTAGGCTTAACAGATAACGAGATACACTAGAAAATGTTCTTTCTACCTGATTGGGAACACAAGTTATAAGTGCCTGCAGCAGCTATCTTTGACCAACACGCAGAAACTCGCACCCGGGCATGATTATTTTTTTTCTTGTCTCCGATGTAGCTGAAATTAGTCTGTCATGATGGCTTAATTGGAAGATGGCTGTGTGGTTAGAAGCACTATCTTTTGTGCTCTGCTGCTGCTTTTCACCAGTGTTTTTCGTCAGCAGCCGCAAACAACATGTTTCAAACTCTGCCAGGCCACTGGGTGCAAAGCGTCTCACCCAGTCACCTCAGCCAGCTGATGTTGGTGCTAGCCCCAAAAGTGCATTAGCGTGACAAGCTAATAATCTCCTGTTTGCTAATTACAAGTCAATTACAAACTCGGAAGCGTCTGTCACTCACTCGCCAGCGCAGTTATTATCAATCACCAACAGCGAGGAAGCCTGCTGTAACGACCTAGGCCTGGTTTTCACCATGCTCCCTACTGAAGAGATAGATGTTAGAAGAAGATATAGAAGCAGCATTCACGCATCTTACACAAATGTTTGTAAAGACATTCCCAAGATCTTTATTAAAATGTTAGTGGTGTGTGTGTTAGCAGAAGGCAGACTATGGGGAAAACAGCTGTGAGGTGGCTCATCATTGAGCTCCCTATGAGTGAAGGCTGTAGATGAGAGTCCTGGAATCTTTAATTACCCAGCAGCCCCCTGGGAAATGTAGTTTTATTTTTTCCTTTTATCTTCTTTCCCTGTATTGTTGCTGTATTCACACTGGGTCCTTGCTTTCATGTATGAATGTTAAGCAGAGGACTTTTAAGTAGCTTTGAGGGGCCAGAAGGGCACCTTTTTAGGTTGTAGCTCGCATGAGATGCAGATACTTTTTATTTATCTGTGTCTTTTCACATAAACTGCCTCATGGGTAGTGTAGTTTTCTTCCAGCAGCGGTTGCATTGCACAGTAATTGTGTTAATGGGGGATGAAACTGTAGATGAAGATGAAATGGTGTGCTTAGAAGTGTAGTCACACCTACAGCTGCATGTGGGGAATCCATACAGGAAATCAGGAAGGAGGCTCATACATACACAGGATGCCTCCAGGGATGTGTTGTTCCATTTATCAAAGTGCAATTGTGCTGTTTGTTACACGTACTCTACAGTAAGGTGGCTCATGTGATGTAGTCTGCTGCTGCCATACGGTTAAGGCACTGGTTTGGACACTGATGATATGTCCCATTGGAATGTTGGTGTTTCTACACAGAAGGTTCACTGTAACAAAATGAGGCCTCATGGGCAAACAACATTTCATGTAGTAGCACCGCTGTTGTTGCTTATGAGCTGTCCCCAAGCAAAGAGGACCAACATAGTACATGTGCGGGGGACCCTCATGAGCAACACACACTCACTTTTAAGTATTTAATTGAAATGTGGAGAAACAAGAAAACAAAAACAAGAAAAATACACAAATACAATACCTGAGACAACACACCCAAGAAAATTATAGTGAACAACATTTACAACAATGAAAATAGGGAGTGTGAGTTTATGTGTCTAAGGTTCCCATCGTCTCCACCCTAACCCAAAAATTCTCCACCATGTCATCTATAAATGGCTTTTAGCCGTATCCGGACCACCAATTGACTGACTTTCAGGTCGCTGCCCTCCCTGTTCAACCCCCAATGCCTGTCACAGCCCATCAAGAACCCCCCACCTCATCCCAAAAAAACACCACAGGGCATATATAAACATACACACACACTGAACTTCATGGGTGTGTGACAGCATGACCGCTCCCCACCAATGGTTCAATACCTAATTTACAAGTAGAGTTAGAGATGGGGCCTTTTTAATGGACATTTTCTGCTCCCGTTATTGACCGCGCGCACGCACGCACACACACACACACACACACACACACACACACAGTCAAACAGTTACACACTATATCCTCCCTCACGCACACCCTGGCGGTGAGAAGAGGACAGTCAGGAAGGGAGTGGAGGCACCACGTTGTTCAAAATTGGATTGATTTGAGTTGTGTGACCTCGCGGGAGAGAGGAGATATTGGCGAAAGAGAAGAACAAACTCTTGACACAGCCTTTAGAAAAGTGTGTGTGTGACGGATTTCTATGATACATTAGTGTTTACGTAAGACTTGTTTTCTTTCCAGTGCCCCTGGGAGAGCACTGGAGAATGTTCTCGGTGATATCTGTTGTTAGTCCTTTCATTTGTTGTGTGCATGCATGCACATGTTTTACGTGTGTGTCCTCCTTAACGCTATGAACCCATGCTGGTGGGCTTGTCATGCCACGTTCCCTCCAAAGCGCCTGATCTCCTACAACAGCCATGCTGGGCAGACCAGCGTGCAACATGGCGTAATCCCAGTTTACCTCAGATAGGGACAATGACACTCTTTTTTTCAATCTTTTTCATATTTTTTATTTTTTGCAGATTTCCACAGAAAATATTTTTTTTATGAAGGAGCAGACCGGTGTAAATTGATTTTTAACTCAGATTGATGTGCATGTGCATGCAAAAGCCATTTTTTGCAAAAAGGAAAAACAAAAGACAGTGATTGCAGTTTACAGTAAACAAGTTTCTCTTGCGTCACTGACAGGTCAGAAAATGCTTAAAGTAATGGAAAGTGAAGAGAAAAATGATGGTAATTAATAAAGTAATAAAAAATTATTTTATTGAATTCTCACCCTTTTTTGGTTCATTTTTATATATATATGTATATATGTGTGTGTGTGTGTATATGTATATATATATGTATATGTATGTGTATATATATATATATGTGTATATATATATATGTATATATGTATATATATGTAT
>LKNJ01005365.1:22001-45836 GCA_002120245.1 Maccullochella peelii
TATATATATATATATATTTATTTATTTATTTTATGAGTAAAGTAAAATGTACACGTAAGTCCATTCAAAGTCAATGGCTGAAGAGACTTTCCCAAAACCCTAGCCGCCTCTCAGCTTGCCATGCAGTATTCATGCATTGGCATGTTGAATGAGAGACATCTCTTAGGACTACAAACCACAGCTCAGCCAAGTACACTCAACTTGAAACAGTGAGAGTTATAGACATAAAAGCCGTTATGTTCCGGCACATGCTCTGACGACGACCTGTCTTTCTGCTTTCAGTGGAGTCAAAAGGAGACAGAGATGGCAGGCAAAAGGAGAATGAAATGAGATGTAATGAGGATTGAGAGAGCAGTACAAAAGACGAGAACAATGCAGCAACAAAGAAACAATGACAAAAGGGAGTTGGTAGAAGTTTTGTTTTTGTTTTTTTTGGTTGGAGTTTGACTGCTCATGTCTGGGAGGCTGTGTGTCTGATCGTCATTGCTGTTAATGAGAAAAGCTCAATACGTGGAGGACAAGCCTCATTGTTCCCTTTCCACTCGAGTGGTTTTTACGTCGCCTGGCATCGGCAGCGAGGACCAAGAGAGCACACCCGGCGCTGAAACTTTGAGTAGTCACTTGCTTGTCATATGCACTCCATCCAAAATCTGGTTTAACTTAGCAGTTTTGCGTGCTGTGAAATCAAAAAAAGAGGCAGCTCACCTACGCACCAGACGCGCACAACCTGTCAGAAAGCTGCCATGTTAGCTCTCGCTCGGATCCATCACTTTCACACCATGCTTACCAGAACACCACCTGGGCGTGGCATGCTGGCCAGTGCGGGGAAATACACGGCCTCTCTCTCACACTCGGGCAGACAGATTCACAGCCAGGCAGACACACTGACTAGTGCCAAAACACCAGACCCACACCACCTGCCGTTCATCTTACGAAAAGCATCACACTTACACAAAGTCACCCACCAAGTCTGAGACTAGAAAGTTACCTGCATGCATTAAAATTGTTTCAGACAGTCCTTAATGTGTATGCAGTATCAGATTGTTTTCTAGTCTCAGAATGCTGATAAATTCACTCAAACGTGAACTGTTGGCGTGAAATTCTAATAAACTGACTTCTGTAATCAGTTAAACTTTCTGATTGTTGTTTTTGTTGCAGACTCTAAGCAGAGTTAAATGGATTCTAAGAATTAATCACACACATTCAGGGACACTCCCACACACACAGCATCCTCCTTAGCCGAACAACATATTCTCTGCTACTGCCAGTGTCCATTGCCACTGCTCACCAAACATGGCATCTGTCTGGCATATGGGAACTCTGTAGGGTCATCCAGACAAGCACGCTGTCACCCGCTGCCTTCTGCCACCCAAAGCCCCTCCAAACACGGTATTTTCTTTTCCTTGTCCCCTCATTCATTATCCTCTTTTTGTTGTGTTGCATATTCTCCTCCTCCACATAATCAACTTTGAGCTTCTTCTTTGTTGGCCTCTCTCCAACATAATTTGGAATATAATTTCTTATTTCTGACAATCCTGCATCATCCCTCCTGTCCATCCTCCCCCTGTATTCAATGTAGCACTTGTTTCCCATGACGAGAAACATTCCTTTCCTTTGCCACTTTAAGTCGTCTCCAGATGAGTTTTGCTTCTGTTTGTCGTAAATGAGCCATTATGCCTCCCTACTGGAGCCAATAGAAAAGCTATGAAAGAAGGATCCGGGACAGGATACGTGGAGCTGTTCAGAATCCGAAGCCAGTCATCATTGCTGTTCAGCTGCACACTGATTGGCTGTTGTGTTACACTGAGCTGAAGTGAGCAGAACAGTGAACGATGAGGGCGAGCCAGGAAAGGCACCCTCCTGACCAGAGTACAAAGAGGCTCATCGTGAGAGTTCCAATATGGCAGCGCATCATCTGTGCATATTGTGCTTTAGTGCTCTTGACTTAGCATCTTTCACAGAATACTTTGCACTTAGATGAAGACTCTCAGCTGTGTAGAGTTTGGCAAAAGTGAAGACTGAATATATTTCCTTTGAAAGTTTTTAGTTTGCCATTTTTCTCACAAATGTAATTTCTCTTTTCTGTTCAAATATTGCTAGATCCACTTTGGCAGATATGAAACCCTCTCCCACATCATTTTAGTCTCTTGCTAGCTTTCCAAGTGCAGCACTAGGAGAGACAGCTAAAACTGCTATGGGCACTGATAGCTCCCCTCCAAAGCCCAAATGGCATCACTGGCCTTTTGTGTCTGTGAAATATCGTCGGATGGGTCTTCCATATGGTGACATCTGCCTGATGGGACCAAGATGCCATATCCCAATGCCTTCCAAAAAATCTCTCCTTTAGTTGGCTTTGATGGATGACTTGTGCAGCCACTGCACTTTCCCCAGCCACACATTCACACGTGCACTCCCATAGACAGAGTGGCTGTACCATCCAGCTGCAGGTCTGTTATCTTGGCGGTGCCATGTGCAGCGTAGCTATCAAATCAACCTATGTGCACGAGCTAGCTAAGCAATTAAACTCCAGTTCCAAATCCACAGTCGACAGTTTTAACATCTGGCATCCTTGTTCTGGTGTGTGTGTCTGTGTGTGTGTGTGCGTCGGAGTGTGAAAGCCAGCTCATCTGCTACTATAATAAGCTACAAAACATGGTGCACAGTTGAATCCATTACAATAACAGAATGACTCTTCTTTACTGTCTCCTTCTTCCAAGTGACTTTTGCATTCTTTAAATTATATTGCATGCTAATATTTTGCTTTTGAGTTTATCAGGCAAATCATAATCAGCAAACAATACTCACGTTTAAAATCCCAAGTATTTGCTGCACAACGCTTACTTACAGAGCTATACTAACACCATTCACAGACAGCATGTGAGTGGTGTGTGTGGCCAGAGTTAAACATGGAGGTGAACTGTGTGTTCACTCTGTATCCACTCTCGACATTGTAATGGTGGAGGACAGCACCACTCAGAGGGTCTGCCGCTTGAGCTTTCCAAGGTCCATACATCCACTTACACTGTACCCATCTACCCAAACACTGCCTCTCTCACTCACTCTCTGCCCCCATCCCATCCGCTGCCCTATGACTCATCACTGGTTCATTCAATGAGGCTAAATGGCTGTTCTAGCAGAAGCAGTCAATATGCTCAACACTGCACATTGGCTTCCTCCTCTCTCTTCCTCCAACTCATTTATATCCTCTCTGTACTGTGTGTCCCTATTACGTACGTCCAGTTCTTGGATTTGTAACTGCATTTATATCAAATAAATAATTAGAAAACTTAATGCTCCTACACGCTGATGATTGTGGAAAAATGTGCACACATGTGTATCACATTTGTATACATGTGACAGGTGTGTCTGGGGGCAGCATAGCTTGATTAAGAATAAAACAAAAAGAACTCTGTCTAACCTGTCACACACCACCAATCTCTGATCATTCATACTTAATTCTCTAATGCATTTGTCTATCATTTTTTAAAGAAAGCCTACTGTATGTAACTTTTGCTGAATAGAGGCTAATGTGGCTACAAGTGACGATTACGGGATAATGCTGAATTAGCTGAAAAGTTTAGTCAATCAGTGAATTTACAGTTAGCCAGCAGCAAATATTTTGCTAATCAATTAATTATTTAAGTAATTTTTCACACTCACTGGTACCTGCTCCCTAAATGCGAGGATTTGCTGCTTTTCTTTGTTTGTATATAATTGTGAATTGATTGCTTTTGGGTTTGGCACTGTTGGTTGAAAAAATACTGAAGGCAGTGTTTTATTGCTTATGAAATCAACTGTTCAGTAAGAGGAAGAGTGTATTTGTTCTTTAAAAAGTTACATAGTCTGGCTTAAATCAAGGATAATATTGACAAACATCAGAAATACTATGAATAACAGCACTTTTCTATGGAAAACTGACAAATTGTCTATCATGCCTGTTTACTACTGTACAATAGAGCTCTGGTTTTTCCACAAATCACAAAACACAGGTAGAACTTGGGGCTCACCCCCTCTTTAGCTAGTAGCTCCCTTAAGGCGTCCTGTGAATACACTTTATTATAAATTGCTGCTACAAACCAGCGAGGTGTTGGCCTGAGGCTAGCAGGCACATGGGGGTATGAGAGCCTCTCATCTCGAGTGGCTTTGCTAGTGTGAGTTGTAGCATGAAGCGCGAAGTGATGCCCTGCACACGGTGGATAAAGCAATGAGCCCAAACAGTGAGCCGTAATGCGGCATTCTGCGCTCCGTATGCTTCCTTCACATGTTTGTGTGTTCCGCATCCCCTGCAGTGACATAACCATTCTGTGTCTATGTGTGTTATCTTGATCCTGTTGATCTTCAGAGAACACTGTGTTCCTTATATCCAGTGTTGGTGGGAGGGTGAGCAAATGCCCTCCTGAAAAAATGTGAACTTTGTGCAAAAAAACTTGTGAATTTCCATGTAAGCAGGTAAAATAAATGTCACCGGGGGCAGAGCAGGTTGAAAGGATACATTGATTCACCTTAATCCTTTAAAATCCTATGTGTGACACAGTGATGTGATATGCTAATGACTCTTCTCTTTCTGCCCTAGGTGACAGAGTACCTGAACAGTCAAGAATCTGCCAAGAGTGCCAGGGTAAGTCAGCAGCCTCATCTCATTGTCTTTCCCTTTGTCATTTCGTCAGCTTCTCTGTCGCCTCCTCCTCCTAATAATTGTGGTTTGTCTGCCTCTCAGTGACAACTCCAATGTTGCCAAAACAAGAACACATCACAACACTAATTACTTTTCTACGCCGACTACCAGGGAGAAAGTGTCTTTTCTCTTTACTGCTTTTCTCTCTATCTGAAACACATTACATTGGCAGTCACCATTGTCCCATATGGATTGCTGCCCACAGTCTGTGCAGGTCCATACTGTGAAAATGGGGGTGGGGATGTGTGCTAAAGTGTACAGTGGGGGCAGAAAGAGAGAAAGGAAAAAAATGGAGAATGAATATAAGGCAGCACATAACACACAGGACTCCCGTATTGAGATGAATCAAATCATGGAACTTTGCCACAACACTGTCCAGTGGAAGTGACTTTATTTGAGCCCAGTTGACTGTCTGGCCAGTCAGAGTGAAACCGATAGCAACATAATGGAAAGGAGCATGAAGGAAGCTAATAATGGATGCCATAAAGAATGTATTAATCTTCATTATAAAAAGCAAGTCTTTGTTTAGTCTGATCTTAGAATTGATCTTGAATTTACGTATTGACTGTGTAGTCAAAGCCTGATTTAGCTTATTCTCTGTTCCATAGAACTCCATTGTTGTCCAAAACCCATTACAAACACATCAATGAGCCACACATTTGCACTGGGTGAAATGTTCCTTCATTACGTTGAATTAATGTGTCACCAAGTGTGTCGATCACCATCCTGCTGCCGTAAATATACACCTAATCCACCGCTGAAAATAGTCCCCAATAAATGCTCCATTTACTCCTGTATGCGTAACATTTGCTATAAACGACAGTGTCTTGCTGTTTTAGGAAATGTGAACGGTTTTTAAAGACGTAAATCGTCAGTGGAACCAATGGGCTTGTGGCTGAGTGCCACAGAAGTCAGAAATTATTGAGACACGGACTAACGTATTGATGTTTCTGGTCATTTCATGGGATATTTTGACAACAAAAATATAGAATATCAGCAGCCTTATCCTTTAAGAAATAATAATAGATGTCTAATAGCCTGAGCTCCTCAGGTACAGCATTTTTAAAGTGTCGGAGCCCTGTTGTCATTGGTTTTTATCTTTAGACTTCGACAGGAAAGTGTTAGTACATATCTGAGGTGCCTTTCAAAAGAAGCCTGCATAGACACTTGATCCTATTTTTACTCATGTAAATGTCAAGCATGATTGTTTAAAATCCTAGAGGAAGCAGTCCCTCCTGTGCTCTTTTTGTTACCCGGTAGTTATACAGCACGCTCAGACAATCAGTCACTCAGAGGTGGAGTTGACTATAATCACAATTGGAGTTACAACCATGTTTTCAGGGTGTCAAGGAGAAGGGGAAAAAAGGCAGCAGAGTGAGAGACGTGAAATGGCAATATGTACAAATGGCTTCATTCATTCATCCTAATAACTAGTGCTAATTAGCATAGTCGCTAATTAGCTATGAATCACAGCATTAACAGCTGAGCACGCATGCTTCTGGGAGCCAAAAAAGAAACATCCCACACAGACCCTCGCACGTAAACACACAAAAACCTCTGAGACTGCACAATTTTTATTGCATTTAAATGACCAATACCATACTGGATGCTGCTCCAAACTACACACACACATTGCCAATCGCATTGTAACAAAGGCGATATTTAGCTGGAATACGCATGTGATGGTTTATGAGCCGATGCGGGAATGTGAATATAATGGAATAGGAGAAGTAATAGACTGGGTGGTATTTGAGGCACTGTGGGCCTCCAGCTTGGATGGGCAAGCACAAGGATTAAATGGTGGTGGTGATGATGATGATGCAGACGCCTTCACACTGGGCTGTAAAAGCAGTGATCTCTCTCTCTCTCTCTCTCTCTCTCTCTCTCTCTCTCTCTCTCTCTCTCGACATTTCATGGTGGCTTTCTGTCTCCCTCCCACTCTTTTTCTCTTGACCATTTAACATGTAATGTGCTAGAGAGGTTATTGAAGTCCCATTCAAAGCAATTGGTAAGATAACCGCATTTTATGGTTATTTGTTTCATTATGGTCAATAAAATCCGTCTCTGTCTTCCCATCAGCTCAACATTTGGCGCTACGGAGACTTCCGTGCAGATGATGCCGATGAGTTTGGTTACAGACGTTAAAAAAACAAAACAAAACACAAAACCGACCATCCAATCAACACCATTCCAAAGACCAACGTGGACGGCGAGTGATGCATTGGACAGAAGACAAAGTAAATAAATGACGAGAAACTAAACGACAAACATTGACTCACTCTAACTCTTTGACATTTCATCCCTCCAGTCCTGACCTCTCTTACGCTTATACCTTTTTTTCTCGAGCTAGCTCCTGTAGCTCCAAATAGAGCATGCTAGCTATGCTAAAAGACAAAAAAAAAAATCCTGTAAAAATCACTTTCCATTCATCCTTAATTTTCCTAATGGGCCACTGCCAGCTCAAGCAGCCTGCACTATTGCCAATTTGTGTTATTTGCCATGTTACCTTTTCAGCAGACTTCCTGTGTGAATGATAATAATAATTATACTTGCGTATGTGTTTCAGCCAATCATGTTCTTTGCTCTCTGATGCTCTAGCCCAATCCCTGCTTTCCCCTGTACAGGAAGGGACTGGGTGTTTGGGGGAGATGCTTGATTTTTGCAAACAAATGCTTCCCTAATAAATTTCATGTAAATGTGAGGATATGTTGAAAAGTGTAAATGGATTTATTTTAGAGAAATACTGTAGGTGGAGCCGCACAGACAAAAAAAACAACGATGAGTTTATTTTTGTCTTCAATGTATATCTGTGTGATGATGACATTTGCAGATGTTTTTGTGGGGAGTGTTTTGTCGTTTATTCATTATGTCACACTTTTATGACCAGTAAAAATGGATGCCATCATGTGGCATTTTATCGTCTCTCTATCTCCTTCTGTAAAGTTTACATTCTAATAATGGTTGTGATCCTGTCTTGGGCAGTCTCTTCTGTCTCTGTATGCCATAGCAGAAACAGTGTTTGAATTTGTTTCCACATAATAGACCTTTGCATTATATTGAAAATCTGCTGAATAAAAATAAGCAAACTGAAAGTGTTTTGTGTTAATTTTTTCATGAAAAATTGAATTTTTTTCTCTCAAATGAATAGACTGTCCTTGATACAAGGGAGTGATGTCGACATGAGTTCTACTCCGAATTTGAGTTTGGATTTTTGATTTAAATTTTTGTGCCAAAATAGAAGAGCACTTCTATGCAGATAAAAGGTTTTGCTACCTGTAAAACAAAACACTCTGACAAAGTTCTTTGACTAAAAGCTTGGCAGTTTTCAATGAATTTGAAATTAGCATATAAGCTTGAACTACTTTAACCTTCACCTCTAAAACCTTTAAAATGTCTGAGTTTTCTGTAGTTTTACTTATCAACTGGTACCGAACAATATCGTAAAATAAACTATTTTCACCTATTATAGTTTATGCAAGTTGTGCAGAAGGACAACTGCTAAATTTACATGACTGAAATTATTTTTTTCCAGGGGTTGTTTTGAAGAGCGCATGTCTGAATTTGTTTGTGATCTCAATGTCAAAAAACAAAATAAAACACGACTCTCCGATGGGATCAACCAAAGCTGATGTTTAAAAGAAACTCAAACTTGTTTACATAGTATGAACTCATTCATCTCTGGATATCAACATGCTTGCCAAGGCATACATGGTTTAGATAATTGTTTTTATATTACGGTATAGATGACTTAAAATGCCCAACGCGTTTTATTGGCTGGATGTCTTTGCTGAAGTGGGCTTAATCCTTTGGTGAGGATGTACTGTAACATTGTTTTACTGGGTTTGCTGAGTATAGCTTTACATTAAATTTGTGGCAAGGTATTTGTTGTGATTTTTCCTTTTTCATATTTGTTCAGCTGGAATGCATTTAAATATACTGTCACACTAGTTTTTATTTGTTTTCTGGGTCTTTGTCTTTGTCTCAATAATCTTTGCAGCCATATCCACCATGGTATAAGTGCTCATAAACATCTAAGATAACCTGCCATATAAGTAAATGCTCCATTCCAAAATGACTGTTGAGCACAGAGCAACCATGCTTTGCCAAATCTGACATAAACCACATCGTTGCTTCCTCGTATCATCACTTACATGGTTTAAAGCTCACTTCATGAAACCATATACGCTTGGTGGAACCCAAAGAAAGAACCCAGAATATAACAACACTGTTATATACTGCAGTATTCATAAGTCAATGTCACCTTGATGCATCATCAACAGCATAGAAATGTTTCACATGAATGAGGCAGATGCGTCATTTACATTAGAGACATATGGCAAATGTTTTAAATCACAGTGGACATACGTATGTTGAATGACAGCTCGGTTTGTGAAGCATCCACAGTGACTATCTCTGAAAATAGATCACTTCACACACCAGACTGGATTCACTGCCTTACAATTAACTATTTTAACTACATTCGTGTCATGATGAAAAATTCCAGACAGGGTTTACAATTTAAATACACATAACATCACATATCCACCCCATTATGTACCATTTGGACAACAATAAAGACACACATCATTGCAAAATGTAGCGCTCTCATAACAGTCCTTCATATAAAGTCCAACTGAAATCACACCCCTTTTGCAGTCAAAAATAATGGCGAAATAGTTTTAGAAAAAAAGGAAGAAGAAAGGGGAAATATCAGAAAAGTACCTTTTCCTGCCAACTTGTGAAGTGTCAGTGTGTGATCGACAGGTTGAACCCCAGCTTCCCTTGTGATCCAGCAGAGGGGGCTCTTAAAATTCACTATTAGCTTAACCTATTGCATGCCCTATTGACTAACTGATCAGAAGACTAAGCTAAACAATTAAAAAAGGCAAGCAAAGCTGTGCTGATCGGATAATCAAGACACAGAGGCATCTGATAAGCAGCATGTGGAAGTATTTTAGGTTCTTCACCCTAGATGGCAAAATTACCAACAAAGATAAGGCTGTTTGCCAAATTTTGTAAAAAGCAGCTGCCTTACGCTACAATGACAACAAATCTAAGGCATACCTGCTAGCTTGGCACCAGAAACGAGAGCAGCAATGTCAACTGTACAACCTTGTCTGACTGCCTACTTATCGCCACACTCAACTTCAGGACCCTTGCCAGAAGCATGTAAAAAGGCGAGTACAGATAAGATAGCAAGATATACAGTATGTGACCCATTGGCACTGTTGTGGGAAAAGGTTATCAGGATAATTACAGAACTGGAGCTACACGGGGAAAATATATAGACTATACTGAAGGGTGAAACACTCCGACCACCATCACATGGACATCCTTTGGGGGTAGGGCGTTGCAATATGCAAGATGGGTTACGTTTGAATTAGTTTGAACTTGACTTTGTGAAAAAGTGACAGCCCTGGTAGCAGGTTGCTGTCTGTCACTTAGTCAATGTCACTGTTTGCCGATGATGGAATGGTGACTTTACTGCAAATATAGTTTAAAACAAAGCAATTTCATTGGATTTATGAGAACAAGTTCTCCATCTACATGAACGTAGAACTAATGTCTTTCTGGCTGGTTAATTCAATGATATGGGGCAGGAAACAAAAACATTAAAATCCTCCCTTTTGGGTGCTGATTGTTACCCAAAGGAGAACACAAGACTTACAGAGCAGATATGTACGCTGTACCACAACACAAACAAACATGCAATTTAATTGCAGTTAATATAAAAAACAGCTGCAGTGGGAACAAAGGAGCCTGGTTGTTTTCCTCTTGAAATTAAAAACTCTGAAGGAGTGACCAGTGGTTGTTACTGCAAACTGCCCTGAAAGAGGGGGAGCAAGATAAAAAAAAAATGTACCTACTCAAATTCAAATTGTGATTTTAAAAAACAGCTTCAGCCTCGAGGACATGATTTTCAATTAGACATGGCAGGAGTGCTTTCATTTTTTTAATGACTGTCTCTGTGGTTGATAGAAGACACACAGTAGGTTTTGCGTGATCACAGTAAGAACCAAAGGCATAAATTACTATGCATGACTGAGCTTTGTATTGGATCTGTTATAAAGCTCATACTAAGGTGTTACAAAACCAGGTGTCATTAAATGAGTCAAAAGTTATGTGTGGAATTTAAAGTTAAAAAAAAAGACAAAGAAACTGTTGCCAACATCCCTCCCCACCGGATGCCAGTCTTAATTCCAGGTGCCACACAGCAGTCAGGAGCCACCAAATCAAAGATGGCCCAAGCAATTTATCACCAGTGTTCATGTCCAATTACCAGAGGTTGGGATGAGAAATATGCTCTAAGGGCATTTAAGAATCCTGTGTCCTGTCAGTTGACTCATGGAATGGGTGAGACAACTTTGTCTTATAGATCCATGTCCTTTCTCTGTCTTTTTTTGTCGCAAACTATCCATCGTCTCTCCACCCGCCTCCCATATCTCTCTTGCTTTTTTCCCTCTCTGAGCTGATTACTACTTACTAGGGAAAAAAAGGGAAGGAAAAGAAAGCGATCCTGGGCGATATGAAAAGTGGTTGTCTGTTCGAGTTGAAAACTAAGCCTTCTGGTTTCATCTCCTCTCTGTTTGTAAAGCTGTCATAGTTGAAACAACGCCCAGAAGACGTAACACGCAGATTACAGAGAGCCGTTGTCAGCAAATTGTTTGCTTAGAAATGTCGATTATTTGGTGCCTTCCACAGCATCAGAAGCAGCCAAATCATATCTGTGTCAACATTTAAAGCATTAAATGTAGCCTTGTTGGGAAGGATTTGTAAGAGAAAAGCACCCATCACCGAGATCCTTTTATCAATTAGGCAAATGATGCTTTCCTGTGATCTATCCACGTGTTTACATGTGTTACCAGTGCAGCTACAAGACTGCCAGAAAGAGAACATTAAAAAAGCAACAGTAGAGAAAATATCTTTTTTTCATGAACCCAAGGCACATTTCGCCTCTGAGAGGAGGAAATGAAACCCATCTCAATAATTCACAAACCTGAGAAGAAAGAAAATGCTTTAAAAACACATTTAAGGGTTGATACGAACGGCGGATACATTTCAGTGACATAGTTTGTGTGTAGTATCAGTGAATGCACCACTGGTCACAATGATCAGAATTCTCAAACTGTTGTTTACTTCTCTCTTGAACCATTCTTCTTCAAGTCACTCTTGGATTTTATTGTATTGTATATCTTTCCAAAGCAGGATCATCTTTTAAATGCTGGTATCCTTTACAAGCGCTTAAATAAGATGATATTTGATTAACTCTTATTTTAAAAGGCTGAGTTCAGGGAGTAACGTGCTTTTGGCAGACAAAGTTAATTTTATTCCATTTATAATGTCAATCTGCTCTTCTGAATTGTTAATTTATTGTTCATGCCACTTAATTTCATGCCTTCCCCCTCAAAAAATATTGCATCACTCCCCTGTCTTTCCTTATCTCTCAGTAACACCCGCTCACGTCCTGCCCTCTGTCCTCCAGTGGTGCAGTTTGTGTCAAAAATGCACCTGCTTCAGCCCCTGCAGGATCCCAGCCACTGTCACACTGGCCAGCACACGTGCAATCAGCTCCTCCTTGATGCAATTATAATTTTAGAAAAGGGCTTCTTCTCCTGTCTGGTCCGGCAGATATGTCCGGCACTTTGTAAAACATCATAGACACAAACATCATGGAGTGCTACGCATGTTGCAGGAGGGCATCTTGCGGTTATGGTGAGGCACAAGTGTTAATCTGTTGATTTAATCCATCATTTGCATGAGGAAAGATATCTAAAGCTGCACGTGTGCTTGCAGGACTGGACATTTGGTCAACAAAAACTATGACAGAAGATATTTGGCGTTGACCTTATTCCATGATGAAAACATGACTAAAACTAAATAAAAAGTAACCTTTAAAAAAGAGAACTATGACGAAATGTTTTAGAATTCTCATCAACAAATAAAGACCAAACGATAATATGAAAGATGGACAAATATAGTAATTCCAGTTGTAATGAAGTCTTATTCAATTATATAATATACTGTATACTAATCTTTATAGTATAGTTTTTGTAGTTGGTATACAAGAAATCAACATATGTCACCAGTTTATATTAACAGGAAATGATGAAGTACTTGCGCCATGTCAATCAAATTGCAGCTTTAAAATGCTACTGCCAATGAAACTTCACAGAGAGAAATGCAACATGTTTTTCTAGTTCCATTGTGATGTTTTGTTTTCTGAGGTGTTCCTGGAGCTGTTTCACCACCAACCGCAATTAGGTAACGTTTTTTTACAGCTGTGAGCAGCTTCTCAATTTCCTTTGTGCATTGCGTTGTGGGAGAACAGTGCCCATCAACAGCACACTCAAAAAGGCTTTTGTCTGCATACTGACTGTTTTGTTTATACTTTATTTAGAATTTTCCAGTGTGAACACACTACATACTCCACACCTGCTTAGAATTAGTAAGTAGTATGAATTTGGGACACAGCTAGTGTGGAAGTGGGAAATGAATTGTGTTAACTGTTAGTTAATCCACATAAAATAACTAATGTATTCTTTCTACATATTATAATTGTACCCTCACTATGCACTCATAAGAGATGAGGCCTTGCGTGTGTGTGTGTGGATGTGAGTGAACTTATCCTTACAGTCAGGTCGCACGGGAACCTAATAACCACCTAAATAACAAGATAAGTCAGGATGAGAGGAAGAGCAAACTACTCCAGGTTGACCTGACCAGAGTTTGTACCATGCAGCTTGACTGTATGCTCGCACACAGTGTAGTGTTTTTTCTAAGGTTTATGTTCTACCAGCTGTGCTGTCTCGACTGTCTTCCTTAAATGACATGAGTGTGTGTTGTAAACTAGGTAAGAGACTGTGGTAACTATGCAGCATTGGCCATGATAACTGGGAGGATAAAAACCAAGTCAAAACAGGATTTTTAGTATGTGAAGGCTATGTCTGAGCTCTCATTGAAAGCTGAGTCTGAGCCAGACAGCCCAAGAGATGAGATAAGACGTGACAGCCACCACCCAGTTTAGGTTATAAAACACTAACTTTTCTTTGTTAGTTGGTTGCTCTCAAGACAACACGGTTTGCTTGTATTCTGTATTTATGCAAATAAACCTGACACTCAGTCTCTGTTGCTGTTTGTGCAATTTTCTTTGACTCAAAGTCACTCGTCAGTGAGGGTAGTGGTACCTCACCTACTTTAATTTATAGTAAGTTGAAGTTTAATTAACAACATCCAGACCTGAAGAAGAAAAAGAATAAAGTCCACCACACTAGTTTCTCTTGTTGATTTATTACTGCTTGACTTGTTGCACTAATACGCAGCATTAATATTAGGTCTTATTATGTAATGTTAGCAAACATTAGTTGGCCTTGGAATACAGTAACAGATTTAGCAAAATGTATCCACAATCCCATTGAAAAGTAAACAAGAGGTCGCAATAAAACATCTGGGTCAAACCAAGAAAACAGGAAGGACCGCACGCTGACATGTATGAAAAAATTAAGCTAACATAACATTGTCAAGGGATGTCTGTAGGGTATTGATGGGACTGAGTGCAAAGCTAATGTAGCCTCTCAACCATATAAATCTTCATCTAAATGTTCGCTAAAGGAACATCATTGTATTAATGTACATTTTAGCTGCTTGTCTCAAGATGAATCCAGACAATAAGCAGTATTTTAGTGAACATGTGAGTGAATACAGCTTCTGCTCTGCTACGTAAAGCACAAGCTGCAATAATGCCAAGTGACAACGACAATGAGTGACCAACTATGTTTAAAACAGTCAGTTTGCAAATGGAAAAGTACCTTTTCTTCTAGCCTTGTGTGAACGAGAACAACAAGTCTTTAGTTTTTGTTGACTAAAATTAAGTGACTAAAATGTGACTAAAGCTAACAGTTTTTTGTCAAATAACTAAGACTGAAAATACATCTAAATGGGGGCCAGTATTAACGCTGCAGGGCGAGTGACCAGCCTCGATTTGCTGCTCATATATCACACATGGTTTTATATGTGGCATCAGATTTGAGAGATGTGTTGGAGACACCTGCCTTCTTTTTGTCACAATGGCCTTTCATTGTATCAGTTGTAGCTACATAGAAATCTGATTTTTAATGTGCATGAACAGATGGTGTTGTAAAATGAGTCAGCATTTGGACATTTTACTCTACAGTTTGAAAATGTTAATGGGAAAAAATGTAATACAATTTATGCATTAGAATAAAATTACTTTGGGTGAAACTATTCATCATAAGTTTGCTGCTCATCACGAGTTAAAAATGGCCATTTTTCACTTTAGTTAATCTGTGTAATTCAGTTTTATATCTGACCTTCATCAAAGCTGTTATGAAATTCAATCAAACACATCCTGTTTTTGTGCAATCACTTTGTTTAATTAATTGATCTGTATAAAGCTAACACTGAATTTTAATGTTGAAATTTGGCATTTGATATGGTTTAAAATACACTGTGGATCGTTAATTTAATGTCTCCTATTTACTGTACATAGCATTACTTAGTGTAGTTAAAAACAAATATTTTCAATATAGAAAAACATGGTCTAGGATTTAACTTTTATTGAGAGACTCACTTGTGTGTTCATCCCACCCAAAAAAGTTATCTTTAACAAATCATGCAAAATGTTAACAGACTATGGCTTTAGTACTTATCTCACATCAAGAGAAAAAGAGAAGCTCAAACTCAGCATCATGACACTTGTCATGTTAAGCTGATACACAAAGTTGTGGAGTTTTACACAAGATTTTGTTTTACTAACAGAGTTCTGGCAACAAAACTCACAGAGAAGGAGGTCAGAATCTGTATGTAGGATTAAATGAATGGACTCAGCCATGTCCAGGTTATAGAGACTGAGAGCCAGGCAGCATTCACAAGACGGACATGATAGCATTAGGAAATATAGCAATAAAACAGAAGAGGCACGGCTGGCTGACAACTAACAACATTTCTTTAAAAATGATTGTATAATTTTCCATTCTCTTCATACAGTAAATTTAAAGAATAGAAGCCATTACTCTAAAAACTGTTGTTTTTCTAATGAGCTTCTGTATAGTGGCTATATAGGAGCCAGTATGTGTAATGTAGCAGTTTTAGTTCTTACAGCATGCTTTTGTACATCCACTATATTTGGAGCATATTGTGTGTGTGTGTGTGTGTGTGTGTGTGTGTGTGAAACCAGCGCAGTAAAACATAATGTGCCATATTGTTGACTTGCAGTACACGATGTTTTTATCAACATAACTTTTCCGCCATCAGGGATGAAATCTACCCTGAAAAAGCTTTTTATGGGAGATGCCAGCCGCTTCATCCCTGAGCGATTTCAAGAGCATTAGACTTGCTCCGCACATCATCTTACACCACAGACGACGATAACACACTACTTTACAAATCGTTGGAAACCACTTCCCTCGTGTATTACAAGCAGTTCAGCATGTCACTGAGCTACCTTCAGGTTCTTTGTATTTTTCTCATGTTTCTTTTCTACAACCTGCAAAAACAGTGCAGTGTCTTTAGATTAAATTGCTGTTAGTTTACCGACAACTGTTCAGTCCTACTGTCCAACTGTTATATTCTTCCCAGTGAGCTGTTTGTAAATGTACCTTTTGCACTATTCATCATCTCATATATTCCACTATTCTGACAATTTAGATGGCAGTGGGATTCAAACTAGCATCTCACTGTGCAACACATGCACTGTATCTGTCAGGCTTGTTGACTTCATAAAACTTCAGCTTGCCATGTATTTGTCATCTCAGTCACTGACTGCAAGTACCAGCAACAAAGAGCTATTTGGCATCACACATGGGAATCACCAAAGTAGTTCTTGCCTGTCACAGGCAAGAACCAAAATACATTGAAAAAAATGTCTAATGTGAGGATGAACACAGGGAAATGTGTTGCTAAAATACTGCTATCTAGCTAAAACATATCAGGAAAATGATGCGTAGACAGCTAACGCTAGATCGTTTATTGACCAGCAGGCTCATCACACTTTTTGAGAAGAAAAACACACAATCTTAACCAACTTTTCCAATATGAGAACAATACAAAGTGGCATTTCACTCCCAAAAAATCATTGTACAGCGTGTATAGACACTGGCTTGAGATGAATACTCAGGAAACAATTAGGAAAAATGATTTTCCTGAAAGGACTAATAGTTCTTAATGCTTCAAACAGGCAGGTTCTCATGGTTGTTGCTAATCAATTAAATATTTTAATTAAACTCGCTTAAATAATGCACACATGGGATTCAAATCCATAATACTCATGAGAACTGTTTGCCTTTTCAATCTCATGAGTGTTATTCCAGTGAGCCATCTGTGAACTTTTCTATCGCAGCCATTATATTTGAACATCCTCACACCCATAATGTTAATACAGCACAAAGTATTGGACTCAGCCCCTGGGATCTGAGTCCACTATTAATGTTCCCACTGGGTTGACACTGTCCATATTCGGCCATAGAGCTCTACAGCTTTTCTTCCGCCTTATCATTCATCATATTTTAATGAATTCACACCCACAGTAGTCTTAACTGCTGCTCATACAAGTGAATTTATTAAGATGACACCCTTTTCTTACAGGCTACTCTACTCTTCTTTCTCATTATTCTGTTATAAAGTGAATTTACTGTTTTGAATACACAAGGGAGGGAATGAAGAAGCAGGTTAAGCCTTAAAATAATCCTTAAAAATACTGTGCAATAACAACCCACTTGAAGAATTACCGGTTTGTGGAAGACACCCCTGAGAGCCTGAATTCAAGTTTAATTAGATAGACATTGTCCAGAATATATAGATTTACATGTAATTCCTTTTCAGTTTTCAGTGTAATCCTGCTTCTTAACATTTCTACACCCCAGAGCATCTTTTTATGTAAGCTCCTATTACAGCCACGGGTCCGTTCCATTGTAGGTCCCAGATAGTGATGAAGTTATTGTTAGTGGACACAGAAATGGGGATTTGGTACTGCAGTCTAATTTAATTAAGGCCGTTGAGCTATCCGAGACTTACTTTTGTGCATTATATTCAAATGTGATCACAGAGCAAAGATTGGGATTTGTACCGAGAATTATCGAAACTAAAGGCAACCAGTAAAATGCTAATTTGTCAAACCAATATTTCTGTATTTCTTTTAGTAACAAAGTAACAAAGATGAGGGTTAGATCACAGCTGCCCAGTATGATGCTGACATTTGAACTCATGTGTCCAGCAAACAGCACAGAATCAAACAATTGGTGTGTTGGTGTGAGCATTGATGTGGGTGTGCTTTTGATGACACTAGAAGTCCAGTTAGAAGGCTTTTCATGCAAATCCAGTGTTCTGTCAGAGATACTAATGTCAAGGAACTAACAATTTACAGCACATGTTTATACAGTTAGATTTGCCTGAAAAGGCTCTGCTTTTTGAGGAGGCTCTCAGCATCTAAGCAGCAGTAAATTTTCTGTTGGGAGAACTAATCCCACCTTAATAAAACCATACATGAACATTTTAAATCAACAATACCAAACATATAGCATATAAGGAGGAGGCTGCGGTGGTGGAGGGAGCTGCAGCTGTAAACGGTGTTGGCATGAGCACGTGACCAGTATAATACTGAGAAGTGTCAGGTTATAGTGTCCAGGCTAAATAATGGCCAGTGAATTACATGTGGTGATTGGGAAGCATGAACCTGCTAATGCCAATCAGCTAACAGAAGTGCAAGTTTTGTGCTTTTTCTGACCGAGCGTTATGCTTCATTCCAGCTGTTTATATTCGTTTGAGGCAGGATTTTACAACTATGGAAAGTTACTACACCTGGGGCTGGGTATTGTTTGAATTTTTCCCATACTAGTGCAGATACGACACCTAGACCTAATCCAAAACTATACCTTTTTTGATACCTTACTTTGAGAAATATTAACATGTTTATTTTTTTCTTCCCATTTAATAAAAGAAGCCAAATGTTGAATGTCTAGGACCGCCCTCATGGCCTGGGAGTTGAGGCACTGGCCATGGGCCGTGGCATCCCCAGTTCAGGTCCATCTGGGGAACCTTTTTGCGCCCCTCTTTCCCTCGTTACCGGTCGTCTCTCCACTGTCATTATCTAGTTAATGTAAAAAAAAACTACTTGTCTAAAATTGGCAAAATATAGATTGACATTATGAAACAATGAGTAAACAAGAATACAAATCTGACCACACATTTGATGCCAGTTTTCAGGACTTTTTGATAATCAGTGCTAAGGAAACATTTTGGTTAGTACTAAAAAAAGTATTTAGTTTTGATACCGCAGCATTTTTTCTGGATTGTTTGCAAGGTAAAGAGTACCAATAGTTCAATATTACATGGCACACCTTGTACAACACAGTGTACTGCCAAATCACCATGACCCGGTGAGTGACGGGGAAGAAAAAGCTGTGATTTAAAAAGCTGTGCTGTCGTTGTCATTCCCACCCACCCTGCATCATGTAGAATTTAAAGAGAGGGGAACTCCAGAGACTTCGCCAAGCAATTAAGTGTTGATCCACACAGACATACGATCCACTTGGATGCACAGTACAGTAGTCTATCATTGCATGAATGTGACACTAATGCACTTGTCTGTTGGTTGGTTGGACATTACTTAATCCACTTATGTACCATCAGCTGTCAGTGCAGTATGAGTGAGACAGGTGCGGGTTCTTTT
Organism: Maccullochella peelii; assembly: GCA_002120245.1. NCBI lineage: Eukaryota > Metazoa > Chordata > Actinopteri > Centrarchiformes > Percichthyidae > Maccullochella > Maccullochella peelii. Next base: position 41,360 of record LKNJ01005365.1, read on the forward strand.
TATTGTGAATACACTGAAGGTCTTCAGTGGGTAAGTGAATAACTATTCTGAAAAGAAATGGTGAATATGGAAGCCTTATTCATACAAATGACATGCCTACTCCAGGTTTGGTATTCTATGGGGGACACTGTAATTTATAAAGAAGCCTCCAAGGATGCCAAGCGATAATTTGCTCACAGATTAATCATGTATCAGGGAAAAGACAGGGCAAAGATTCCTCTCAGGCCCTTATAAGCAATAATAATCCTCATAATAATTATCAGATTGCACTGCTATTCAGATGCCGTAGACATCTCTCAGACACCTTTGTTGCAGTCCTTTGTGTGTTTATAGGTGTGTGTATATGTGTGTGTACAGTATATACTGGTATGTGTTAAACCTGTGTGTCGGGACATCTTTGTCTGGACATGTTATTTCCCAGTGGTGTTTTAGCTGCAGCCCTTTTGTTTGAACGGGGCAGCTGCTGTATCTGCACTCAAACAGAGGCAATTCTGTTATTTCTTTGTTTCTCTACCTGTCCCAGTACAAGGTTTCCTTTTCAGTATTTATTTTTGTTTTTTGTTCCTTTTACACACTGTGTAAAATCCAAATGTTGTCCTGTCTGGTAGATAACTAGACCTTATATCCAGACTGGTTTGAACAGAAGTTAATTAATGGAGATATTAATGGATTTGTTTTTCTAATAAATGCAGCAGCAAATCTTTTTATATATACATATAAACTTGAAATGAAAGAGCCACAGTCTATTGAAGATCAAACTCAGAATCATATTCTATGCTTCTATGCTATTTGGTTGCTAATGTCGGCAGATTAAAATAAACCTCTTCAATTTTTTTGCTTTTGCTGAGGGGAACGACATTGACAGAATGACATACTGTCTAGGCTTTTATTTTACAAAATACTTAATACAGATTTATATTTTCACAAATTATTGTAAAAACCCATTTGAGCTTTATTTAAAAATATTTTTTATACTTTGCTTGATTGAGATGCAGTTAAAGAGCAATATTTGTTTTGGGAGTCCACAGTGAATTAATGTGTCGAAAAATAATTTAGAAACTGGATTTATATCTCTATATATATATAAAAACTATATCTATACATAAACTACAGTGACTCATTTTTTGCAAAGCAGTTTTTATGTCAGTAAAACTGTTTTTTAAAAGAGTTTAAAGGAATACCTAATGGCACAGAACACCAGCCCCTCTCCAAAGGGGACTTGTTTTGCTACATAATGTCTGGCTATAGGTTTCCATGACATCTCATGATGCACATGTAATGATCTGCCTCATGTATAATTTAAAACAATATACCTTAAATGGCTGCACCTGTACAGACATTCAGGCTGGAGAACACAAATTAACCTGTGTTTGATTAGAGAGCTGCAAGAGCTCTGTGCTGAATACTAAAACAAACATGAGAAAGGAGGGAGGACTAGGAGGGAGTAGACATGGCTGAAGCACAAAAGAGGCCATCCCCAACACACACACACACACACACACACACAGAGAGTGATAACTGTGCCTGTTCTCCTCTGCTGTCTTCTCCTTTTGTACCTTGTTGGAGGAACCTCTCCACTGAAGTGACAGCACACACCAGAGGGTGCGAGCCTCGTCACCAGAGCATGCTGCCTGCCTCTTTCCCTGAGCCTTGCAGTACTTCCGGTACACTGGCAAGCAGAGCGTGCACAATGCAAGTACAGGATGTGCACACATACGTACATGGCACACTTGCATACACATTAGAAAAGCACAAGGACACGTACACCTTCACTCCTTGCCCCACCAGCTTGCGGACACATCTGTTGACATGTACTGTACCATATGTACATACATGCATGCCTCCTCTCACTTCAGTCCACCACACACTCACTTTCTGGTATCTTACCCTCCCCACATATCTATCTTAAAGTACGCAGCCAACACTTGTTTCTCCACATCCATTTACCAAGTGTCATCACTTCAAGCTTGCATGTGCTTGCGAATCCCATAGGCCACCCAAGGGATACAGCATTAACAGGTGGCATGCCTGTCCTCCTTGCTGCCTGCTGTGGTTTGCAAGTTTTCTGTTGTACATTCTACTGCTCTGGGGATGCCCGCTGCCCAGGAACACACCCAACCCCCTCCAAAAAAGAAGAAAAAAACACCCTTCTCTCTCCCCCTAGAGGGTTGTGTGTGAGTTCTTGTTGTGCTGTGCCAGCTTCATGCCATGCTAATGCCCTGCAACTCTGGAGATGGCGCTTGCCACGGCAGGTGGCAGCTGGAGACATCACAGGCCTTCAAGTGAGCCTGTTAGTTGGAAGTCTGCATGTTGAAATGTAACGTGCTGACATGGTACGATTACATAACAGGTTCTACACAACACTTGTCAACAGAAACGCTCTGATTCACACTGTTCTTCTGCGATATTCCACGAAGAAGTGTGACCTGAACACGGCAGATCTGTAGCTTCATGTTATTTTTTGGTTTGTTTTCTGAGCTTTTAAAACTTGAAGACTGTATCTTCTTCCAAATCCAGTATTACTACCTCACCAGCAAATGGCAATACCCATATGGCCATGTTCTAATCTCCAGACTTAAAGCAACTTTCTTTACTGTTTCCCATCTCAGCTATCACTCATCGTGCCTTGGCATTAATGTGAAGACATACCATTCCATTTATTTGAAATAAGAAGTTGCTGTTTACTGTTAAAGCCTCCAGAACTCATTAGCCAGCCATGAATTTGACAAAGAGCATATTAGATTGATTGTATTTATCCTGTCATGGTGGCTTCGTTGTAATTTCTCCGTCTGCTAATGCCACCAGTCACGCTGTCGGAATATATGATGAAATACCGGGGGCTATTATCACCGACAGACTGAGACCAGGTACCAGGCACCAACTGGAGATGTGTATTAAATTGTTCATTTGCTCATTTCCTTGATACTTTCAGCCAAATCAAATCAGTTCAGAATAAAAAAGGATTAAAAATCTCTCTCTTCTCCCATTTCTCAAAGATATAACCAACCACACCTGGTGACATGTTTTTTTTTTTTTTTTAATCCTGTGCATCTGAAATAATCCCCTTCTTGCTCCACTTTTAATTCTTGGGTCACCATAGCAACAGGCTCTGTTGTCAGGTGTGCGTTGACATACACACGCCACCCATGGCTATCGCCAGTTTACGTAGATTCCACCAGCTTGTCTGTTTCCCCGGTAACACCAGGTGATTCTCCAAGGCAACCTCCGCCCACAGAGCAGGTCTGCCGCATTCCTCTGTTCTTCTGCTTATATCCATCACACGTACATGCACAAACACACACACAAACACACACACAGGGTTTCATTTAGCAACACAAGGGACCTGAGATAAGTGAACGTGAATTTTAAACTTGATGGGTTTGATATCAAGTTAAGGGCTAAAACACATTTCCAAGAAAACACAAGGCACTGTCTAATTTTTGGCAAGGGCTCAAAATCTCTTAGTATCTTGCTAACAGAAATTACTGTGATACACATACTGTACAAACTACTTCTCTGTTATGACTGAAACATGTCTGCATTTTGTTGAACTGAAAGGTAGTGTTGAGAGTGGGACAGTTGCCTGACATCAATGTCAATGCCAATAAATTAAATATAAGTAATAAGTGAATAATGTCTATCAATAAGTAGTATAATAACCAGGATAGGTGTGGTGAAACAGTGAACAGTGAAACAAGCATAGATTTTTATGTGTGTGAGAGCTTTTTCTGGCTTATCCATTGCCATGACAACCATCTTTGTCCTTTTATCTCGTCTGTCTGTCGTATGGAAACTTGAATAAACATATAAAGATATATTTGCTTATCACTCTGGAAAAGGAATGAAGGTCTGTGTGGATCTAATTTAATATAAAAAAGATTAACTCGGTTTTTGTTTGATTCTCTTTGGTTATATTGAAATAAAACAGGTCCAGCTCTGACAATGTTTGAAAAAATGGGGGCACTGTCTGCTATTGTTGTCAGCTTCAACATAGTATACATAGGGCTGTCACTTTTTATTCAAAATTTGAACTTTTGTCTGAAAGTGGAAAAACAAATAATACATATACACATATATATATATATATATAAAATACACACATACACACAAACATATACACATTAATATATATATTACATATATATATTATACATATTACATATGCACATAAAAATATATATACATATATACACATATACATATATACACGTATACGCATATATATACACATATACATATACATATACACACATATATACACACATATACATACATACACATACATATACATACACACATACACATACATACACACATACACATACATACACATACATATACATACACACATACACATACATACACATACATATACATACACACATACATATACATATATACATACATACACATACATATATATACATACACATACATATACACATACACACACATATACACATACACATACACACAC
>LKNJ01005366.1:0-63745 GCA_002120245.1 Maccullochella peelii
TTGTGAACAATATTTGAAAGAAATAGGCCTTTTGTGTACATAGAAAAAGTTTTAGCTTTTTGAGGTCAGCTCATGAAAAATTGGAGCAAAAACAAAAGTGTTGCGTTTATATTTTTGTTCAGTGTATATATATGGGACTGTTAACCTTTGCAACTTGCACCTGATATCACTTTCCCCGGGACACATCGGGCCGTGAGAACGTGCTCTTTGATCTTAGTTTAGCTGGCTGATAATTTATGAGTGAGTCACAGCCAGAGGTCAGCCCGGATCACACGGTTATTCTCGGGTCCGGTGGTGTTTGCAGGGCAGCACGCTGTGTTTTTTGGGAAAGGTTAAGAGTGAGGACACGGGTGGGTCAGATGAGGGAACAGCACATGCCAGGTTAGCTGTTGCAGTAGAGACACTTTAAGGATGCTGCTGCTGTTTTTTAAGTAACTTCTCACAGTCGGCATAGTGGGAGAACATTGTCTTGATTTGCAAGATGCTGTTTGTCGCCATTTATTCAGAGGGAGAGAATAAAATGGATTTAAATAATTAATCTTGCTGCTTCCATAAACATAAAGCACATCCCTTCCTGTTCAGTGGACTGTTTTTCCTGGAAAAGACCTACCAGACACGGAGCTTTCATGGGCAGGATATTCTGTAGAGTCACTAATGCGCATTGCGGAACATTTCAATGTATTAAAAAGTTGTGGATTATTGTCATCACAGTATAGAAAATCAGATTGTGGTGGTGTAATGTCTTTAAATGTGCAGAATCAGCTGTGTGGCTGCAGCTGTAACTGCTACATGCGTGTTAACAGGAGTGTGGCCGAGCGTGTGTGACAGCTGTGTTCGTTTTTACTGTAATACCATCTCTTCTGGGCCAAAATGGTGTGGGTGTTGCCGGTATCTCCTAGAAGTGTGTGTTTGGATGGAGTTTATGTAGGTTTATGCACGTGTGCTTGTGTATTTGAAATGTGCGTCTTTGTTCATACTGGAAATGAATTTTGGTGTTAATGTACATGTGACTGTAGAAAGTGTCAGTTTGTGTGTGTGTGTGTGTGTGTGTGTTTGTGTTCAGCTGGAAGGGTTTGTTTTTTTGCTCCAGGGCAAGTGAGCTGTTGGAATCGAACCTGTGACCTTTCTGGTACTGGACAGGTGGCTTGCTGCATCAAAATGACTGGGAGTCAATGGAAGAAAAGCACAGTAACCCTGACGCCTATTTTTGCGTGTGTGTGTATGAGAAAAGACCGCCATCACAGCTATGCTAGCAGCCAGCAATGTGTATGCTTGTGTGTATTTGTGAGACAGAAATCGAGTGTGTTTGTTGGAAATCTGTGTGTGTGTAACTCGGGACAGCTGTTTCTCACAGTGTCCTTTTGAACCCCAAAACACACACACACACACATACATACATACATACATAGACCCTGTGTAAAGGTCAGAGCTCCACCCCTCCTCTATCCTCTAGAGTTTCAAAACAAACCTACCCCCCTGCCTCACAAAGAGGGGTGTTAGGGTACAGTGACACCCCAACACCTCTCTCACACACACACACACACACACACACACACACACACACACACATACCTTCAGGCTGGTTCTTTGAAGGAACGTTAGATGATTGTTGAGCTTCGATCCAGAAGAGCTTCCTCCCTCATGCCTTTTCAGCTGTGCGTGAGAGTGTGTGTGTGTCAGTGTGTTTGTGTGATGAAAAAAAAGTAGCAATGCAAGTCATGATGAGCGATTTTAGGAAGGAAGTGTTGGTCAAAGTGGAGCTTCTGTTTAGAAGTCTGTGTCTCTCACGTTGCATCGGAACATTTCCCTGAGGAGGTATGAAGAGGGGAGAGAGAGAGATGACGACTATGGCTGCAAAAATAACTTCCATATTTAGACTGGGAGGACGAGTGATACAGAGACGTACAGAGGAGAGAGAGGAGAGACAGATGAAGAAAAGAGCATCATTGGTCATAAGGCTCTTATACAGTGTGCTGTTTTGGGCCACTCTGGGGCAACAGTTTACCAATCTTGAGAAATAATGTTGTGGTCCTAATTTGGCCTGTGAGACTCGTCCACCAATTTGGAGACCAAAAAACAGCCTGCAATGAACATGCAAGATTGTTGTTGTATCACAGTGTGGAGTGAAAGCAACGTAATTGAAATGAGAGATCGATTAACACCGACGAAGAAAAGAAAAAAGCCTCTCTTGCCCTTCTTCTCTTTCCCTCTGTCACTCTCTCACCCTCTTTCTTCTCTCTCTCTCTCTCTCTCTCTCTCTCTCTCTCTCTCTCTCTCTCCCCTTCACTGGTAATGATGTTTTGAAATGAATACTTGTCACATAGCTGGACTCTATATTTAGAACAGAGACATATAGACACGTGCTCTCTCTCTCTCTCTGTCTTTACCTTCCTCTTCTAACCTCTCTCTCTCATTAGCTGCTCGCTGTGTGTCATTATCCCCCTTTAAAAAGTTCAAAAGCCTAAACATCCCATAAAATGGACAGTAGAAATTCCTGGAAAACTGTGCATCTTCAATGGCGACCTTAAGCCAAACTAGTGGCTGTAACTGTAAAGTCATCACACACTATCTTGCCTGCTCTGTATAACTAGCTCATTGGGTTACACTTCAGATTGATCCCTCACTGTCTAATGTTCTGCTCAAGCAACGTGTTTCAGCAGGAATTACATCATATTAATGAAGTGAGAATACCATTTTATAGAACGTTTAAGGAAAAAATACCCCCTAAAACAGCTATTAGGGATGTGATTTAGCTTTCTGGCTCAATTTAGCGGTTTGCTGGTTGTGACGTCAGAATAGGAAATCTCCAGCAGCTACAATTAAAAAGCAGAGTCAAGGACTTCTTTGTAGAGCTGCCATTGTCCCATCAACATGTAATACGTATACAGGAGAGACAGCATCAGTTAGTATGGGGAGTGACCAACATTTTTATTTGACCAGAAAAACTCAATAAATACTAACTCACTTCACCTTTATGGCCAAAACACATTCTGAGAAATGTAGAAAACCATGTATTAAAGAAGGAACATGGAACGTTGACTGAATTGAAACATAGTGGGATACTTTGTGTTGAAAAGCGGTGGGGACATAAGGGCTCAGATAAAAACAAGTTTTAAATGGTCTTCAATATATGCGATTTAAGACAATGTAATGTGGGGATCGCTATGAGGTCAGAGTAGATAATTACGGCGGGTTGGGAAAAAAATTGCATTGGCACATCATAAGGGCATAGCCTAGGCTACTATAGAGTCGACAGTACGAAAATACTCTGCATAAAACGCCAACTGCACAAGAAACAGTCATCCATATGCATCATTGGACAATGCACATTTGTTTCTTCTATATTTACACTGCATTGTCCACGTTTTCTTATTATCCAACATAAACCGTTCTCAAAGTGTTCTCAGTTGTTAGCTCGCACCAAGAAATGTTAACTATTTTTCAGAACATTTTGTAACAACCTATGCTTTTAAAAAGTGATGAGGACAAAATCTGCCATTTCAAAAAGTGGTGGGGATGTGTCCCCAGCATCCCCAGTGTAAATGACACCTATGTAATACGATTGGTTACTCAGCTGGAAAACTAGCCAATGAGACCCAGCTTCCAGTTGCCAGCAGTGGAAGATGGTGGCTACACCGGGCAGCTCCCAGCAGAACCAGCATTTTTGAGCTTACAATTCATCTTCTACAATTATGGTGCTGCCCAAAGAAGGCTTGAGCTCTTACTAGTCTCATTTGTAAGTAAGTTTCAAAAGTCTGAAGTCTGGAAACACTTTGAGTGTGCTAAAGGCGACTCATGCCGGCCATTTTCTGTAGCAGACCATAGGTTTTTTAGATTGATGAATGAGATTTTCTTGCCTTCCAGGCAGTCATTCGTTTCCATTCATTTCAGTACGGACTGAAATGCACAGACTTGAAACTTGCTTGAAAAAGGTAATCCATCACAGTGAGCAACATGTCCTCTTTTATTGTCAGAGTTATTGTTGTGTGGTGATGCATTGTAGAGCGGCGGCTCTTCTGAAACTTTCCCTTAGTTGCGTTCAGGTGCTTTTAGTAGAGTGGGGAAAAAACACAAATACATCAACATAAAAATGAGTGTGGCAGGCTTGCATGACTTATTTCTCTTGGTCTGTTTCTTTCTTTCTTTCTTTTTCTTTTTTCTTTCTTTCTCCTAGCCTTCCTTTGCTCTCGTCCTCCCTTATCCTTCCATCTCTTCTCTCCCTCTCTCTGCCTCAGTGTTTTCCCCTTCCGTCATTCCTTCTCCTTGCACCATTAAGGAGTCGTGACTGGACGGATGGATGCAGGGACTCGTGGATGGAGGGATGGAAGGGGGAGGGTAGGACAGAGGAACGGGCTGTGTCGTGATGCTCGGCTTTACCTCTCTGCTCTGCAGCGCTGGAAAGAGTAGAAGAAGGGATGGACAGGAGGAGTAAAGAGGGAGAGATGTTGGAAAGCAAGTGGAGGGGGTTAAAGAGCGTGGAAGCAGAGTAGAAGAGAACTAAAATGGAAAAAAAGGAGAGAGCTTTTAAAAGAAAGAAGGGATGGCGAGGGTATGGGAGGGGATACAGAAGAGGAGTGACAGGGAGAAGGGAGGTAGAGAGGATGAGTTTGCAGACACACCGCGTGCTGCATGAGAATGAGACAAGACAGGACACACACACACGCACACACTCGGTCGTGATGCATCTGCTATATGAGCCATTAGATCAGATGACCGAGGTCTGGTCCGTTACCTTTTACCTGCTTCTCCTCTTCCCTCCTTCTCTACGTTCTTTCATTTTATAACCTCCTTTTCTCCCTCTCTCTTTTTTCATTTCCACCTGTCTGCCTCGTCTTCTTCCTCTTTCCTTTTGCAATTTCTCTCCTTTTATCCCTCTCATCTTTCTCCCTTTTCTCTCTCGACCTTGCACATCTTCTGTTCATTCTTTGCCTCCTCTTTCTTTCTTACGTCTCCTCTTTTCCCTCTTTTGTAAACCCCTCTCTCCTCTTGTCAGTCTTTCGCTCGCCTTCCTCTTTTTCTCTCTACCTCCCTCTTTCTTTCATCATTCCTCCCCCCTCTGTTTTACTCTTTTATTGCTCCTTTTCCTTCCCTTCTTTCTCAGTCTTCTGTCCTTCCTTCATCTGTGTTTTCAGTAATGAAACTCGTCACTGTTCACCCTAATAGAACAGCTACGATACAGGCCATAAATCAGCCTTTCTTTGTGTGTGTGTGTGTGTGTGTGTGTGTGTGTGTGTGTGTGTGTGTGTGTGTGTGTGTGTGTGTGTGTGTGTGTGACCAGTCCATTTAGATTTGTCACTGTGCTTAATCTGCCTGGATACAGTACCTGGACCACACACACACACACACACACACACACACACAGCTGTAGGTGGTAACACCTCATCGTGAGGTCAAGACAAATTTAGGGTTTAAACATCTCCTTCAATGTTTTCTCCTTGGGTCACAGTCCCGTTTTTACTGTGTGTGTGTGTGTGTGTGTGTGTGTGTAGGAACAGGTGTGTGCTATCCAAGCATCTGTAACATTAGATACCTACTGTCATTGTCTCTGTATAAAGGATACCAAAGTGCTGACTGACTTGCTAACTCCTGTAGAGTGTGTGCGTGTGGTGTATTTTTGACATCCTGAGAAAATGCAAGTGTTATACAGTCATGCATATGCTTGTGTGTGTGTTGCTGCTGCCAGCTGGGCTAACCAGCAGCATACACACAGTGGGTGTGTCTGTTATTCCACCTGACAGTATGACACTATTATATTATGGCTGCAGCTAATGATTATTTATCAATTACAATATTGTTTCTTTTTTTTATTGATTGATTGATTGATTTAGTCAATAAAATATCAGAATATAAGAACAAATCCCTTCACATGTTCTCAGAGACCCTGGTCACGTCTTCAGTTTGCTAAGTTTGTCTCAGCAACAGAACAAACTAATAGACTTCAATTACAATTACAAAAAAAAAAGTCACAATCACAGAGAAGTGAAGAGAAAATGCTGAATGTTCTTCTGGAGCAAATTTAACTACAGTTTTCAGAGTTTCTGTTGACAGCAGATGTACAAGAGACAATGGGGTGTGATGGGACATGCAGTCTTAATTTGATGAATGCTGGTGTGAGATATAGGCTTCCCATCATCTCCTCCATGGTCTCTTTTGTTTACGGTTAATTATACAAAGGTGTCATCATTAATTTGGCTTTGATAAACTGATATCAAATGCTACGTGATGCTAGCTCCTTTAAACCCTGTTTCTCCTCTTTCTATATTTGTTTGTTTTTTCCTCCTCAACCCTCCAACCTCACAGTTCTCATGCTGAGTCGGGCTTATCTACACATTTCCCAGAAATCTCACAACGACCTTGAGAAGCCACCGGTGTGTGTGTCTGTCTGTCTGTCTGTGTGTGTGTGTGTGTGTGTGTGTTGCTGAACTGTGATAAGCTTTTCTATTAGTTACAGCTAGCCAGGCCCACCCTGCTGTACAACACAGCCCATTACAATTGAATTGAGACTATAGGATTTACTCACACAAATGGGCTCTTTGGATCAGTGATAGTGAGTGTGCGCGTGCATGTGTGTGTCTTCATGAAGACACCTTCTTGTGTGCTGGCGGGACACCAGAGTTAACATGTGTATGTGTTCCTCTGCTATTTGTTTGTGCATACAGAATGTATTTTTAGTTTATTAGCCAGCAGGGATGTGTGTGTTTCCCAAGTATTTAATCGTCCTTAATGTTAATTTGTTTAGTATTGTGTTTGGAAGTGTGTGTTTTCTACTTAGCCTGTGTGTGTCATTGAAATGGGTAAATGTGTTTATGTGTGAGCAAGACGGTGTGTGTTGCTTCTGTCTTTAGTTCTCTTTTTGCAAGCTTATACATGAGTAGGTATTTTTAACTTTGTGTGTGAGTACGTTTATGATGCTTTTGTGTATATATGTGTGTGTGTGTGTGTGTGTGTGTGTGTGTGTGTGTGTGTCTGCAAGCTGGGCATCACATTATCAGTCGGTAATGAGAAGTCAGTTTGCCCGGTGACCAATCTTCACGATGCAGCTCCACATTATAATCTGCAGGCTGCAACCGACGGAGAAATCCCAATCGGCTGCAATTTGTCTTGCGCACACACACACACACACACACACACACACACACACACACACAGGTTTGTTTATGTTTTTGAGGGAGTGCAGACAGGATGTGATTAGGCATGTAATTAGCTGTGAGCGCTAAGGTTTTCAGGTTTATGCTTCTGTTCGTGCTGCGTTACCGAGCTGCTCCGACCTGAGAGAGAGAGAGAGAGAGAATCAAAGTTGTTGAATTTCAGCGTTCACTTTATCGATTCTCATCCATCTGCTTCAGCCATGTGGTCTGTCTCATCTCAAGGTTGACCTTGTCAGGAATTGATTGATTGATTGATTGATTCGTTGCTAAGGCGATTGATTCATTAATTTGATTGCCTGATTGACGGGTGGGTGAAACAGAAGGAGGTTCTCTTTTTAAAATTCTCCTTCAGACTTTATTTGTCCTCTATTTTATAGCCTGCTGAATGGAAGAATTTGCCAACTTGGCCTCTGTCCCTCCTTGCTTCCTCCTCCCCCTCCCCCCCTTGATACTATGGCTGGGTATCATTTTGATTTGAAGATGTTCAATTCTAGTGTCAATACAATATTTGAGTTTCAGTAATGTATTAAAACTTACATCGGTACTTTACTTTGAGGAATGCAAACATGCTTTTTGTACCAAAAATTTTTTATATTTAACAAATGAAACCAAACTTCTCATATTTAAATATCTAAAAAAAAGCAACCATACAAGGACTTTGCGTTTATTAAATCCAAATTTAGAAAAATTAGGATTTAAATAAGAAACTGTCTGATGAAAGAAGACTACGACTACATGCCAGTCAGTACAAAAAGGATTGAGGTTCAATACCCACTAGACTAATAATTATGAAGGCCTCACTTCTTGCATCACAGTCCTGTCAGGATGCTACAGCAAGTGAAAGGAGACGCAAATAAAGGTGACAGCATGCCTGCGGATGGCAACTTTTCAGCTCATTAGCTTCCTAGAAGGGGTTGCCCTCCTCCCCTTCTCTTCTTTTGCTTCCTCTGGCGGAACTCCACCTCTCTGTCTCTTATATTTCAGTGTCAAATTTCAGCAGTGGCGTCAGGGATGTGGCACTGTAGAGGAAACTGATGATGAAGTGATGCGGGTGAACACACCTGTCATGTTTTACCACCCTTTCCAGGATTTTAGTCAACCATAAGAAGCTCTCCTCATGGGAGTTTCAGTACATTCAGGTCGTTCCACACATGGAGGCATTATCTAATTTGACTCTTGATAATTGATTAAAGTCTGCTGCCACCGGTGACTCAGTGATATGGTATTACGGAGCCACAGGATCGTATTTCCCCATAACGCCCTTGCTCTGTGCCGGCTTCCTCCTCCTCTCTGCAGCTCTGTTTCTCTGACGTTATAGAGCCTGAGCCATCCTTCGGTCAGAATAAGCAGAAAGCGCTTGTGTTGCTGCAGCATCGTCCTTTTATTTTGCAGATGGTGTCGTCAGGAAGGACAATACAACATCAGCAGACAGCAGGCTGGTTCAGGGTCAGGGCAGTGGAGCTAATAAGAGACGAGAATCCAAAGTAGACCATGCTAGGGCCAGAGCCTGCACTGAATGTTTATAGAGTTCTAAAATTTTATTTAATTTTTAATGGAGCCACCAAAATGCGACTGCAAAATACAACAAGTCCTCCAACCTAAACGACAGAATAGGTCGTTTTCCAACAACCAAAATTACATATATTAGCTTACCGGACCTTCGTTGTCAACAATAACACGTTGTTAACGTTAAACGGTCACAGTTTGGTTAGGTTTAGGCACCAAAACTACTTGGTTAGGTTCAGGAAAAGATCATGGTTTGGGTTAAAATAACTACGTTAGTTATGTAACTTGCGTGTGTAACTTAAATTACGTAGGCTACGTAAGTTAAAATAAGTCAATGTTGACTTTTGGGTTTCACACGTGACATGAACAGCTGTCTTCTGGGTGAAAGTCCTGTGTTGTTTGACCCATCCATCCATCCACCCCGACCTCCTCGTCCTCCCCATGCGGACTTTGTCGCTCTTTATAGGTCACCACCTAACAATAAACGTAAATATGGGTGGTAATAAGCTGCTTGCACAGACGACCTATACGGCCGTATTTTTGGGGAGGACGGTCTTGCAAAATATAGGTAATATATGCTGTTACTCTTCTTTCTTGCTGATCAAATTGCTTTTGAAATACACAAACAGCTAATGAGTAAATTTAATACATTTGAACAAATTAAGGTTAACAAATACTGGAAGTCTCGCTAATTAAATGTGATTGGCTGAGATCAGGGTCAAAATTGCCCATCGGAGGACTTTAAATGAAGGTGAAGTAATCTGATTGGCTGACCTGTCGCTGCTGAATTAAGGTCAGGTGAACCAATGGATTTGGAGTTTCAAAATGAGTGTGGTGTGACGCGATTGGCCGTATCGCAGAGTTGTAATCAGGGTCAGGCAAAGGTGCCTGTACATGTATGTGTGTTTGCGTCACACACACACACACACACACACACACACACACACACACACACACAATCATTAACCATCCTGCTGACCTTTGATAAGGTTCATTCACTTCAGATTTTCTCCAATCCTGTTAAGGGCTTTTCAAACGCCGCCTGCCTGAAAAGATAGATTATCAGTTGAGAGGAGTAATGGATGGACAAGAAGAAAGATGGAGATGGAGGTGGAGAGGAGGGTTTTAACAGATATTGATTGTGGGAGAGTGATCACTTACAGATTACAGGAAGTCACAATTAGCCAATATTCAGTGCCAATTACCTAAAATCTGTCCATTTTCATGCAAAAATATCCAAAGAATCCAGTGTTCAGGATGGAAAAGCCTCCACTGTAAGACAGATAGATGTTTAAGTGAAGAGTGATTTGCAGGGAATAATGTGTATATATAACAGGGAGAATAGGAGGACAAAGAGAAAGATGGGGGGAGGAGGAAAACAAGAAGCAAGACGTTGCACTGGTTGATGGGTTTTCCTATTTGTTGCCTCCTAATGAGCTCCTTAGTGAGACTGATTTGGGAGGTTTGACCTTGGTGCCTCGTGTGCAGAAACAAGCATGTATGCTCTTTATATATTGTAGGACTCGCAAGCATTAATGCAACATTAATGCAAACAGAAGATGGAGCATTGCAGGAAATAAAAAATGAAAAAGGAGGGAAAGATGGAAAGAAAGAAGGGAAGGAGGGAAAAATTTACAGTATAGCAAGGTAGGAATGATGAAAACATTACAAAAAAGTAGATTAAATGTGTGGAGTGAAGAAGAGAGGGGAAGCAGGAAGGAAGGAAGTTAGGTAAGAGGCAAGGAATGTAAAACAGGAAGGAGGGGATGGAAACAGGTCAGAAGAGAAATAAGTAAGGAGGTAATATAGACGAGTGATAAAAGAAAATACAAAATTACTACAAAAAAGGAAGAAGGCCAGGATGGAACAAAGGATGGGAAAGAGATGGAAGAGGTAAAGATGTGAGGAGGGAGGATAGAAGAGGAAATGATGGATGATATGTTGACAGCTGAAGCTGCGGGTTAGTGTGTAGTTCTGGACAGCTAGCCAATCCAGTCTAGTGGTTAGCTGGGGTCAGCGTACGCCGTTAATTGCTAACGAAGCTATTGCGAATGCCATCAGATACACTGATCTCACAGTCATGGTTTCTGTCCTGAAGCAGAGGAAAGGCTGCAGCTTCAGGCTCTGCACCCTGAACAACAACAGCCCCTTAAGCTTCTTTTAGGTTCAGAATGAAAAAAGAACTGGCCAGTCAAATCGAGAGAAGATGTGTTGACAACTCTGGTTTGATACAGCACCATAAATGGTAGGTAGAATAAGGGCATTTTCACACCTATAGTTGTATATAGTATAGTATAGTTTAACGCAGGAGGTTATTACATATGACAAAATACAAAGTGGAAAATTGTTTTACTCTTAACAAAGTGTAAGGGTGTTTTCACACCTATAGTTCGTTTGCTCTGCGAATCGGTTGATGAATTTGTAGACTTGGAGCGTTTTCCCCTTGGTTCGGTTTCTTTTCACACAGAGGAAAAATCCAAGTCAACTAAAACGCATCACTGCAAACCACGTGAGAACGTTCACTCCGCTTATTGGTCAGATGTCTCTGGGGATGTTACACACAGTAACAGTAGGTGGCGGCATGCACCACCGATGTTGGTTTGTAGTCCAGCTAGCTGCTGCTACTAGAAACAGTTTGGGGGCTCTGTTTGAAAAAAGTTTCAAAATAATTGCTTTGTCGCACAAACTTTTATAGAAGAAATGGAATGAAATGATCGATCAGTCTGTCAGGAGTTACAACACAATGCTTTCTTAACATTATCCCAAAGTGCTACAGAAGCCCATTTGCATTCATTTAATAATACAGAAAGAAACACGAAGATACCAACATAGCTGTCATTGAAGTTCAATTTTTACTGCTTTTACTAAATCCTGATTCACTTTGGTACAATGTGACTGAGGAATGTTGTTTTCCTCTTTTCACTCCTTTCAACGTGCAAGAAAGATACATTATCAGTAGTAACCTAATGCAGGACAAATGCAGGATAAAAGTCTGCTGCTGTGGCATTTCTACATCTGAGGAAACATACATTAGAAATAGAGATAAAGATGTCCACACAGAGGACTGTAATGGATTGATAGATTGAGTGCAGGGGTTTTGGTGCGGCTAAAGGCAGAGTCCGAGTGCTGTGGAATTAGATAGCCTACTGGGACGGCCGGACACCTGAGACTGGAACATTGTAGACATTGAGGGTTAAATCCTGCTCAATGGCAATTTAATCAACAGAGGTCTCTCTCAGGGAATATGGAAAGTGGTTACCAGTAGAAGTCCACATGTCGGAGGAGTGACAACAAAGGACACGGAGGACATTTTGATGTAGAATAGATGTTGGTACAACAGCGTGCACTTAACGTAAAAAGTGAAAGTGGATTTTGATAAATCTTGAATAAAATATCTTCTTAAATCACTTCTCTAAATTGCAGTTGTAGCAAAACTTCAAATTAAACTTCATCACCTTTTCCCATCCGCCTGTTCACTTATCTATTACCTTCTTTGACTTTTTTAGTTTTAAGTGTTACGCAAACCCACTCCGACAGCTCAACTGAAAGTGAAACCGATTCAATCCTCTTAAACTCTGAATGTCTCTGCATACACTCTCAGCCCCCCCGACTCCCGCTTTCCTTTTTCCATTCAACACCCAAGTGCTTTTTCTTTTTTCTTCTCTTTCTTTCCATTGTGCTCTTACACTGAAGTGTCACCCTGAATGAACCTGGCTGGCAGGGCCTCCACGCCGTCTCAGCTGCCACCACCGCTCTTATTTCTTAGCTCTGAATCGGCTTTCCCCCTCCGATCCCATTACCGGCAGGCCCTCTACCTGCAGAGTCAAGACGCCAGCTCTCTGCTCCTTTTTAGCCTACCATTCTGTCGCGTCTTCGTTCCTCTGTCGTCATCCTCAGCCACCCTACCTCTCACAATTTTTCTTCAGGTCTTCCAGCTTGTGGATGTTCAGAGTTTTGACTTCGATGCTGCTGTCATCCCAGGTTTGGTTCTAGAAGGATACTAGTATTACACTTGTATAGCTTTTTGATGGTTGATTCTGATATTTTTAGATTGTTTAGTTCAAAAAGTTTTTCAGTTGTAATGAGCATAAAGATTAGAAGGTTTGCATACATATTAACACATTTTGAAACTATTCCAACGCATTCCCAACACTACTGCACCACATGGTCTATAGTGACACAGTAACATGCAGTAGTTAACTAAAGAAATATTTAAAGAGAGGATGATCACACACTAAGCTCCAGTGATTTTATTGTATCACTCTTTTTCAGAGTCTCTAAAAAGAATGAATACAACAACACACTGGAGCTTAGTGTGCGGTAACTCTCTTTTCAAATATGTCATTGGCATGACTAGCACCTACTTCTTTGTGTGTATTGACCAGAAACTAAAGAAAAACAAATCATATCACCCTTATTGGATACAAAAGAAAATGTTTTTAAAAAGTACTTAAATAGTTTTGTGTAGTAGTAGCATCTCATCCCAAATGCATTCAAAACATTTAGACATTTCCTCAGACTCTTGTTCTTCTCTTGTGTGTAAATGTAAAAAGGGAAGCAAAAGAAAATAATTACACATATACTGAAGCACATCGTTCAAAACTCTGTATCACATTATACCACTTTAAATTAGAAAAAACATAATAAAGATTACAGCCACACAAGGGTACAGATGGCGAAAACAATTTCAGAACAATCGACAATTTAATTTTCTAAGTTTGAATTTCATCAAAGGTAATGAATATTACATGACCGTTCTGGTGTTGACTTTTGTGTAGTACTTTCTGAAGTAGCAGAACTCTTCACCAACATTTGTTCATGCTCCCAGCTTAGCATGTGTCACCTTCCCACCCCTCTTGCATTTCACTGAGCTACTGTGCTGCCCTTCACTCGCTCTTGATTGGCTGTGGCTTTATCCATCGGCCAGTGGAACAGTCCGATTTAGCCTTGACTGCTAATCTGACAACCATTAAGCAGGGTGCTTAGTGATGAGGAGAGGATGATGTGGAGTGGGCGTGACCCTGGCCCTGCTGAGTGCTCAGAGAATATAGGCAGGAAGTACTGCCGTGTTATGTATCTGACAGATGGAGCGATCGATTGGTAGATGCATCAACATGTGGCTGAGGTAGACATCATTTGCCCGAGTCTTGGCTGCATTTTACAGATGGAGCAAGAGATATAGAAAAGATAACACAAGCAAAGCACCTCACCCACATTCAGCAGAGCTATACGCTGCAGTTTAATCAACCTGTTGAATCGAGTAAAGTCTGTTTGACTTAATGCGTGTATTTCCATCCCTTCGTCATTAGCCTCTTACATGCAGGGGACAGGCAAGGGTTCACCTGGGCTGCCGCTTCCAGATTTAGCCTCTGTGCCTCTAGCGCTCTTCCTAGCCGAGGGATGGAGGGATGGTGGAGGAGTGGAAGGATAGAGCCAGATTAGGTTGCAGAGTGACAGAGGTTGGCTGGAGGTGACATCAGTGTAATGGATCTCCCAGCAGGAAGGAAGAGCCGTAGACAGACTGGATTCCATGCCGTCAGTGACTTGGAATTAACCAAAGAAAGTGACTTGCTGACATATTAAACTTAATTTTGAATGTTATACCATTGCAAGTAATTTGGATGGTTTTCAATACATTATCACTAGTGCAACCCATTGGCAGTATCAAGGTTTGATGTTCATAGGCAGGCAGTGGCTTTAAGTTGTGTGTTTGTTTTGGGGGGAGTCATTAGTAATATTTATGAGGGTCATTATGAAAGTTATGACAGCATTAGTGCCATGTTCTCCCCCCTTTTGGGAAGCGTTTGGGTATCACTTTGGTAGTTAAATCAGAGAGGGTTGGAGAAAAACAAAGTTTAAACTCCTTGGCATGACGGATCAAAAGCAAAATCAAAACTTCTTCCGTCTTAATACTGAACAAAACTTGAATTGAAATGGTTGAAAAGACTCAAAGTGGAACTTCCCCGGATCCAAAACTTTCTTATTACCCAACCCTGTTGTTGTACAAGCCTCTGAGGGTCTCACCTTTTAAAGGCAGCAGTAGATTGTCCAAAAGAAACAAGAGTGAGGGAATGAGCATTTGATTGAACTCTTGAGTGTTTTTGAGTTTAGACTGGAAGCGCCATCAGCAGCACTCAATAACACTTGTTGTATTGACTGAAGGCCAGAAATCATTTGGAGACTGTGTTGAGAGAGAGAGAGAGAGAGAGAGAGAGAGAGAGAGGAAAGAAGCGAAAGGGCATGTGTATGTCTAAGACGGAGAGAGAGGAAGAGAGTCTTTGAGAAAGAACAAAGAAAACACTATGTAGAAATGTGTTTTTGTCACTGAGATTGGCGTAATTCCCCAAATCTTACCTTTCAGTACCTATCTGTCTCTTTTCAGTTGTCTGATTTTCCAACATTACAAGCAACTCATGGTGATGGGGTCAAAGATCAGAGGCCATAGTGTAAGATGATAGGAGCGAACTTGGACCGATATGCTCATAAAATTTGCTTGATTAAGATTAAGGATTAAGTCTAATCCCCCACAGGTTAATAAGAGCAGTTCAGTTCTTGCACAGATTCAGATTAGAAATGCAGTACCTGGATTAACTATTATTGCAGTTATAGCATACATAGAGTAACAGTAAGGCCCTCTACACATGAGACACGTGAGTCATTCAGTGTGTTTCTAAGCAGGTTTTGAGTATGTAGTGTGTTCACACTGGATAAGTGACCAAATGAAATATACTCAAACCAGACAGAATGCATACTAAATACAGTCGATTTTTGAGTGTGCCATCAATGGATACTATTCTCCCAGCGAGAAAGAATTAAAATGAGTTGTTGGTGGTGAGAAAGCTCCAGTAAGATTTCGGAAAACAGCAAAATAAGTGTTAAGAAAGACATTTAGCTTCACTTTGGGAAATTCAAATAGCAGTGAAGTGTGACATCACACGCATTGTGTGATTTCCTGTTTGCATACTGGTAATATCGTAGTAGAAGTATGTAGATATGTTTGTATACTTATTACTAAAACAGTATACTATGACTATTAGTATGTAGCTTTTGATTTTATGCTCTGCCACTGTGCTCAAAGTTCAGTCAGTTTCAACTTTAACCTGGTTTGTTTTCAGTGCCAAACCAGTAAGATGACAGCTGTCTGTGACGTTGCCTAAAAGTTTTAGAGTTCCCAGAATGGACAACACCACCTTAAAGGAGAGAATACATATCGGAAGTGCTTTCAGTAAAGCATTCGTAGATGCTGAGCTGTTTCTGCTTAGAAAGATATTTCTGGTCGTCTATAATTTGATCATTGTTTGGCATAAGAGTGCCAACATTCATCAAACAGCTGTTAAAAGTGCAGCCTGTTGGGGTCTTAGTGTTTTGCTGAAGGGCACCTCAGCAGTGCAGGATGAGTGATGTTACCCTGCTGTAATTTATGAAGACATTCAGTCCCTTGCAACACACATGCACACGCACATGCACACACACACACATATCCTGGAGCTGATGGGAACAGCCAGTACTTTACACTCAGCAGCATCCCACTTCACCCTCATTTGTGCTCATCACATCACATTCACAAATACACAGCAAACACTCACTGATACACACATCTACTTTGACCTCATGACTTACTGACTGACTGCTTGCCCGATCGGCTGCTGGTCATTGAGTTCACTGAATTCAAGGTAATTTAGACAGAATGTTGCTTTAAAGGTTCAGCAAATGTAATACAGTTCTCTGTCTTTAAACTCTTTCTCATTCATACACACTCTCTCTCACTATTCATGCATGTAATAAGAAACACTAGCTGCCTATTTAGCCTTTCATTCATTAAAGTTGGTGTGTGTGTGTGACAGAGGCTCACGTTCACATAAATTACTATCTGTCATGCGGTAGCAACACTGCATGAGGACACACACACACACACACACGCGTGTGTTTGAGGGGTCATCTGTGTCTGGCAGCAGCTCCTCAAGTCACCAGCAGCCTGTGGAAGAACTGATCATGAGACCAGGATAAGAGCTAAATATAGACACACACACACACACACACACACACACACACACACACACACACACACGCATCTGAATGAACCAGTGAACTTATCAAAGAATAAGACTGCAGATTTGCATTCTGGGTAATGTCTCCTTTCTTTTCATTTAGATTTTCTTCCCTCGTTCATCTTTCATTCCTACTAAGAAAAGAGAAACTCCAGAGGGAGCAGAGTGACACACTCTGTCTTCCTGTGAGTCTCTGAGGATCAGACCGACTGCCGGGTTTGTCACAAACATGTTTCATTTAGGAGAATCAAAATTTGGAAGGCTTCATTTTCTCTTTCTGTCACTCTTTTTTCCGCCTAACATTTTCCTCCTCTGTCTCTCACTTTAGGCTCATGATACTGTATACTTGCTTTTAACCAATGCGAATGCATAGACAAGCTGCTGTGATGTTTGTGTGTGTGTGTGTGTGTGTGTGTGTGTGTGTGTGTGTACCTGGAGGATTCAAAATGATATCCACAAGTGGGTGGATTCATCCATGGCCGATACCTGAATATCTTTGCGTTAAGTATATATGCTGTATTGCTGTATGTATAGCAGCTGCGTTACAACTGATGTGAATACCAAATTATTCAAAAGTGTTAATTATTTACAACTTGCTATTTTACAGTATGATTATCCAAGGGTTTTAAGCTTAAACCCCATTTAAATACATGATCATCTTCATAGGATTTTATATTTACTTAACCAATTATAGCAGACATCACATGATTAAAAATTAAAATAGAGAGTAGAAATATTAGCAAAAAAAAGAGAGGATAAACAAAACCTTACAGTTGTGCAGAAATAACCAATTTCTGGTTGGTTATTGGTAGAAAATCAATCAACAACAATTATTGAATATATTATGACAGAATCATTAATTTCAGCCCTGTAGTATAGAAGGGTTTGAAAAGTGAGCTCCCGGGTTGATGGGCCGCAGGTTTGGATCTTGTTTGGAGAAATTCAGACTAGAGGAGGGAAACAAGCTGCAGCAGGAGACAGCGTTTGTACTGGGCTGCTCCCGCTGTGAATGCATGTTAACTCTGTGAATGTAAAGCAGGTTGCTGCTGCAAAAACATTTTGGTGCTCAGTCAAGCTTCTCTGGATAAATAAAGATTGAACAGCGTGAGATAATGATTCCTGATCTGCTTCCTAATTTAGCTTCTGTCCGTACCCTTGTGAGTTTTCATTGTCTGACTTTGTACCTCAATAATCAAAGAGCACATAATTGGCTTTTTGTGGCCCTTATTAAACATGGAGGGGGGCTGCGGGTGGAGGGGGCAGCCTTTTTGTTCGCAGTAATTAAGCACATCCCTTCTCTGTTGGCTGCAGATGAGAAAAATGAGTTGGGAAGTTTAAATTGTGCAGCTTTCCCTTCTTATTACCTGTCAACAAATTACTCACTGAGTCACAGGGGACTTTCATGTCATGATGAAGCATTGGTTGTCAACCTGAAGAAAGGGGCCCTTCAGAAGGTCACAACATAATTCTACAGGGTCACAAAATCATGTATAGAATATAAGTAAACATATTGTAGGACATAAATGTGGAATATTTAAATTGAAATATTTCTATAATCCTTATATACGACTAATACAAGACATCTGTGATTAAACACAAAAACATTAGTCAGATATTTTCCATTTTCTGCCTTAAAAACTTGCCGTGTATTAGCTGTTTCCTGGAAACTATCCTTCTTGTGCACAGGATAGATTTAAAGTGTCTGATTTGTTTTGAAATTAATAATAAAATAAAAAAAAGTGATGAAAGAACAAGCAATCATCGCTGTACAGACAAAAGCGCAGCCAAAAATTCAAAAGAGGAGATCACCCTGACTGTGTAATTGACGAAAAGTGTTCTCTGGGAAATGCAGTGCTGAAACACCACGGCAATTAGTGCTTGGCACCAAAGATGGAGCCAAAATTAAGATCAAGACTCGTCTGCATTACCCCTTGCAAAGGGAAAACAAAATCAATTTAGTGTCAATTTTCATTCCTCGATGCTCGATGTCCACATGCAGGGTTCCTCATTTATGGGGATCGTGAGTCAATAAGCCTGAGGTGTCATTTTATAAACCACTTCCTGTCAAAGCAACCTACAAGAAAGTGAGGGTTAAGACAGTAGGACACTTAACGGAGTCCCCAGCCTGGCACGCTGCCTTATATCTTCCATGTCACTTCAATGTGCGAGGCTGGAAGGTGATTAGAACTCACCATCCGGGCTCCTCTCATCACTATTTTTCAGCTATATGGGCTCCGGTCTGTCACTTAACCTTCACATGTACCCCCTCCCCATTTTCTGTACTACAGTGTCTCTCAAAGACAGGTTTAAGGCATCAGTTTGGATCATTTACAATTCAAAACCTGGTTCAGGTATTGGAGGAAGTGACAATTTTTGCAGATCAAGTATACTAAAATATGTCACTTTAATAACTCATGCTGTAGTGGTAATCATTGGAAAAGACCCTTGTTCTCTGTGCATTATTCCCAGTTACTGCTGCTAATACAACGCTGTGAAATGTGATCAGTTTTGTCCTCCTGGTCAGCTTCCAAAACAGCTTTTACAGAAGAGAAACTGGCATTTTAGACCTTTTTAAAGGGAAGAATTTATCAGAAAGATTCTAATTGATGAAATAATTGAGCAAAGAAAATGAACATATCTGTTTTCTGTAGCTGTGGTCAATTATGGACCTCCATCATATCCATAAAGGTGAATAGCAGAATCAATTTTGATGGATGGAAAAAAAGAGCAAAATTAGATTTTTTTTTTTCCCTCTTGGGAATTGAGTGAAAGTGCAGAATTAGTTTAGCAATTCTGCAATAAGTACAAGGGATTTCTGCAACATCTACATCTTTAGTTGCAACCTCATGTTGTGGTTGTCTAAAACCTCTTTATCCAGTGCTTTAGTAGTTCAGAACTCGTACCAAAGCCATTCAGGGTCAGATCAAATAATACATGTAACACAGCAGTGGATGTACTAGCTTACCTGAGAAATTGTCCCTTATATTCAGAGGAGACTTAGAATTTTCTTTGCCTTCACCCTCCTGTGATCTACAGCTGAGGGTTGAGAGAGCTTGACCTTGTATGGTGGTGGTGGTAGCGTGTCTGTGTGTGTGCGTGTGTCTAAAGGGAAGTTTGGACAGTCCACAACACTGGCGAGGACTCAAAGGCACATGACTGGGCTTGTGACTGACCTTACATAATATTACAAAAGGCCTGTTGTAGAGCTGCCAGGAAAGCTTTGATTTCTCTGTGTGGATCGATAACGTATCACATTATTATCAGAAGCATGTAGTGGTTGGTTTATGTGAAGGGCTTCTTTTATTTGGACTAACACCCAGATTGCATACATCATTTATGGCACAAAAGTGAGGCAGCTCCAGAAAAATCTCACAAAAACAAAATATAAGTACGACATATATAGAAAGACATTTTGCTTTCTTTCTGTGCAATGTAGTCTAGTTGCAGTTTGAATGATGTCCGACAGCACTTGTATCCTGTCCGGTTGGTATAAAACGGTGAAGTATGTTGATTTCTTTTACACTAACTACAAAAATAGCATACTATAAACATGTGTATATAGTACACACTGTATACAGTTATGTATGTAGTATGGAATTGGGACACAGCATAATTATTTCAGGTCATTAAGCAGCTGCTAGTTTCAATTTATATGCTAAGCTAACTAGCTTGTATGTAAGTAGTATGTAGTGTTTCTTGTGGGTGCTCAGCTTCATATTTTTAGCTTTTATTCTAAGAAAGAGTGGCTTTTTAACTCCACCCCCGAAGACTTAACCAATAAGATAATTCCAGCCTCCAAGAAATTCTTGTGCAACTAAAATCCCAATTTGCTATTCATAGAAAACAGTGGAAAGACCTCAGCGCCAGGGTGAGAAGTCAAACAAGAGATAACCTTTGGAAGAATGTGTCGTGTGTGTTTGCGTGTGTTTAAAGATAAAAGTGGAGGATGCAGTCCAGCACATCCACATGCTAGAGCACCATGCAGAGTCTCGCTGGCCTTTCCATCTCCATTTGCTCGTTTTAGCCCAGATAGCTCTCCCACATGCAGGCCTGCTATAAATAGCGCAGGTTTAATGCGCGATTGTCCCGGCAGGCTTTTTATGACTGAACGGGCCAGTAGGTTTTCACTGTTGTTACTAAGGCAGAATTTAACCACAAATGGAAGTCACCACACTTCCCCCAATACTACTATTATTACACTGTGATCCCCTTTACATGCAGACATTAGCAAGTAGATTTTATAGGTTTCAAAAGGTCAAAGGTCAGGACTAAGTTTTGCATTCAAATCAGCACAAATTGTAGATGTAGATCTACAATGTTTTCCTCAGTTGATTCGCATTTATTCTGCCGTTTCAGCATTGCTCTTGTAGTTCTGTGGCAGTGTCTTCTAATTCATAGTCATGTTTTCCTCTTTTTATAAAACCCCTTAAGCGAACTTATTGCACTTCTCCCTGAAGTATGCCCTTTCATTAACTTCAAAGGTGTCTGTATTCTATTTCATGCCCATTTGCTTAATCTGCCCATTCTAATGCTCCATTTAAGCCATAATACACAGTGAGTGATGTGTTCGTTCCTGAGATGCTATTGTGTTATGCAACTGCCATTATAGTACAAGCAGAGAAGAATAAGCCACTTCTTCCCCTTTTTATTTCCCTTTTAGAAAGCATAACACATTTATTTTTCCCAGGGAAGGATGACTGAGCACTGTGGTGTTTTTGAGTTCTGGATTTCAAACTCCTTTTTTTTTTTTTTTTTTAGCTCAAGGCTACCTCAGTAGGGGGTGTTCAGGGAGTCAGAGTGAGCTTCTTTTTATCTCATGTATTGAGATTTTTCATGGATTCATACATGCAAATGTAGGTACAGACTCACTCCTCTGACCTCTAGGCTGTTTCACTGCCTTACTGGGCTAATCCTGTTATGAACTGTGTTTGACCCAATGCAGGAGGGTGCTATTCATCTGAAAGAGGAGATTAACTGCAAAGCTTTGTCAATTTTGTTCTACTGTACAAAGACTGATTTATAGATTTCAGATTTATTGATGTAGTCTATGACATAATCACACCATAGCTGATTTAACTTGCTGTAGAATTGAGACTGGAGACTTGACATGAGACATGAAAGCGAAAACATGTATCATGCAAAACAAGGCTGAACTTTTGACCTGGTAAAATCTTAAAATAAAGTAATAAACAAACGATAAAAAGATAAATGAAACAGTGTCACAAAAGGCTTGTATAGCCACATGTGAATATTGAATATGAATATTTAATTATTAGGCCTGTGTATGAAAAGGATGTGGAGTCAGCTGTGTAAAAACACAGCTCTGACAGGAAGTTGTTCAAATACTGTGCCATTTTGATGGTCAACAAGACTTGAAAGAGAAAGATGAATTGACTTGCTATGTGCTAATAAAGACTTGAGACTTGGCCCATAAGATGACATTTCACCAAGGATGTAGCAAAAAGTCTTTTGGAGGACTCTTGGGGGGGTGGGGGGTGGATGGGTGTACAAAGTGCCTGACTTTGACCCGTAACCCGTTCTTCACCATGTTGCTTTAGTTGCCCGACCTTAAACGTTGAGGAAGCAGATCAGAAAAAACTCAAAAGAGTGATTTTTGGAGTAGTCACCAGATCAATTTGGAACCAAGCAACCCTTTTGGTTGTTTGAGGACTTGCTGTGTACAAATGTAACACAAAGTATTGTACTTGTGCGTGCACTGTATGTGTTCTGAGTGGCATATTAAGCAGCTATTGTCAATCTAATTCATATAATACACTGCAGTTTCACTGCTAATCATAGCACTCCATTGTGTAGAAAGCTGGTTCTTTTGTTGTTAAGTTGCACTGACTTGTGTCACCTCCTTTGGAAGATTTTAGTCAGCCAAAGTTACATTTAATAATAATATAATCGACTAAAAATGTGTTTGTATTAAACACCCCCTGTAGGCTTGAAAGCTTGTCCTGAAAAGTTTGTTACCTCTTTTGCAGAGGACAGCAGCCGTCGTCGTAATAGTTTTTTTTTTCCATTTTAAGTTCTTCAAATCTAAGAATCCAAGATTTCTAGTAGAGTATTTGTGTTTTTTTATGAGCTCACCAGCCTTACGAGCAACCAGTAGTAAGCATGTTTGAGGTCAGAGGTCACTGCAATACATGTAACGTGATTTTCAGTGATCATGTACAACCGAGACGTGTGAGAAAAAGGAAATAAGAACAGAGCAGAGAAGGCGTCGCTTCTCACTGAGCTGCTCGGTCGCCTGCTTCCTCCTCCTCTCGGCGTCTGTGAGTCATGTTGTGTAGCTGTCAGAGGCTTCATCATTATTCAGAGTCAGCGCGGCGTTGGGAACACGCCACAGCCACATTTGTCGGTGCCTTATCGCCTTCTGCTGCTGCAGAGAGGACGTTCAAATGCACGTCACGTGTCTTGTTTTTATGTGTGTTGTTGTGCTTGGTCATGTTTGTGTGTAGCATGGTTTTATATGCTTGGGATGTCCCTGTGTGTGTGTGTGTGTGTGTGTGTGTGTGTTAGCATGTGACATGGACCAATCTCTGTCGGTGCATGTGTGTTCGACTGTGTGTGACATAGAGTAGGACACACCAGCAGAGCGTCATATAAGGCAGAGGGTCGCTGCTGTGGTCCAGTTTACCTGTTTTCTGGCACAACATGTGTACACGTGTTATTTGTTGTATGTGTTTGGTTATGTGTGTGTCATGCCCACGGATGTTTTTATTGATTGATGGCTGCAATGGAGAGAAGGAAGGAGAGAATGAGGGATGACTGAGGAAAGAGAGAGAGAGAGAGAGAGAGAGGCAGAGTGGAATCAAAGAAAACAATTAGACTGTCCTCTGAGTTTATGAGGAGGAGGAAGGAGAAGGATGGAGGACAGAAGAAGGGAAGAGAAGATAGAGGAGAGGAAGGAGGGGGGAGAAAGACAATATGAAAGAAAAGCAGAAGAAGAGGGAGAAGGAATAGAGAAGAGAAGAGATATAAGGAATGGGAGATATAGAAGATAGAGGATTAAACAGGAGAGAAACAGGAAGATGGAAGGTGGAGAGGAAAAAGGAGAGCAGGGAGGAAAAGACAGGAGAGAAGAAAAGGGAAGGAAAGAAGAGAAAAGAAAGGGGCATCAAAGAGGAAAGAAAGGGAGAGAGGAGAAAGGCTGATGGCTAGACTGGAGAGAAAGGAGGAGAAGAGGAGAGGAAGGATGGTGAGGAGAAAGAGGTAAATAGAAAATGGAATAGGAAAAAAGAAGAGAAGGCAGGGAAGAAAGCAGAGCAGAGATTGAGAGGAAATGAAGATGACAAGGAAGAATGAGAGGAGAAAAATGGTGGGAAGAAGTCAAAAGATTGGGATGAAAAGAAGGAGGGGAGAAGAAAGGTAAAGATAGGAGGAGAGGAGGAAACAGCAGGAAAGGACAGATGAATGAAAGAGGAGAGAGGTCAAGGAGGGAAAGTGAAGGAAGGAAGTGAGAAGAGAGCGCAGAGAAGAAGAATTAGATGAAAGAGGAGAGATGAAAGGAAGGATTTCCTGAGCGAACGAGTGGTGGAGGGGGATGAGTCAGGCGCACGTGAGAGAGATGTGTGCTACATGCTAACTAACGCACACACACACACACACACACACACACCTGCGTCAGAAACTGGAGGGAGAGGAAGCAGTGGGAGGGTCTAATAGAGGGCATCCACTCCCCTCTCGTCTTTTGTCTCCTTCATCCTTCCCTTCTTCTTCTTCTCTATCAAGTGACGACAGCCCTCCCCCTCCTTCTCTCCATTGCTCCTCCTCTATTGCTCTTTTTTCTTCTATCTCTTCTGACCCACATCTTTTTCTCTCTCTCACCCCCTCTCTTTTTTTTTCCTTTCCTCCCTTCTTACTTTACTCCATACAGCTCCTTCTCCTCCTGCCTTTTCCCCTTCATCCTTCCCCTTTCTCCCCTTACGCTCCTCTTCTTCTTCCATTCTTTTTCTCTCCACTTCGCTGATTGGCTCTTTGATCATGTCTGCTCTGGTCTACCGTGTAATTCTGCTGTAATTTAGGAAACCATAGATGATATCAGCTCATGTTATCCATTCCTTGACCTAAATAAACACTCCTCACACCCAGACCACATAAACACACACATACACACACTGCAAGGCAGAGTGGGAACAGTTGTACCTGGAGTTGGCTGAGGTCGTAGATCAAAGCACTACAAGCAGCGATCATAAATAAATTGTAATATTATAATATTACAAGCATAATAATGTTATAAAAAACAATAATGTCACAATAATGTTATTTCATGGACTGGGACAGAACACTAGGGTTCAGGGACAAAATACCAAAGAGGCAATGTTCAGTTTAGTCAGTCAGTTGGAGATGTGATTACCTCTGAGGAAACCAGATAGCGAATGAAAACCGTCTGTTTGTTTCAGTTAGAAAGATGGTTGGTCTAACTGGTTGACCCTGTCTGCTTGCACAGTGAGATGAATGGAAAAGGAAGTGTGTGTGTGTGTGTGTGTTTAAGTGAATGAGAGACAGAAAAACGTGTAACAGAACACGCTTCCTCATCATGCATACAATAGGACATTGATCTCTTCTGTGCAAACAGCTCACGTGCACACACATATTAACACACACATATTCAACAAGTATACAATGCTTGTAAAAAAAAAAATCCAGTTTGACTGCTTTCTTTCCCCACATGCTCCCTCCTTTTCTCCTGTCTCTCCTCCTCCTCAAACTATTCTTTCCTCCTTCCCCAAAATTGTCCTTCCTCCTCTCTCATTCTACTCCCCTAAGAGACCACAGTCACTTCCCTTCACACGGAGTCACGTACACAGACTTCCTGCTCTTCTTCTTTTTTTCTATTCTCTCAATGACGTGGCTCAGTGTTTCTTTCTGAATCTCAGCCATGTGTTGTGACTGCAGACCACATGGCTGCTAACTTCTGACTGGAACATTATTTTAGCAGATCACAAAGTGCCGGGGTTTAGAGTGTTTGAAGAGTTCTTCAGGGTGTTCCAGGGATTTGTAAGAAGCTCTCATGTGTTGTTAAGAGCATTTTGAGGATCCTTAGGGGGTTTCAGGGTGTCTCAAGGTGGCTATAGGGTTCCTTGAGGGGCACCAGAAGTCTTTAGGGATTATTAATTTGGTCATTCTTTAAAGTTCTTCTAGGGATTCATTAAGGCATTTTAGGTGTACAGGGGTTAAGGGTTTTTCAAAGGGTTTCAGGTTTCTTTGAAGGGGTTCAGGGATCCGTTGGGGTTTTTAAAGGAGTCCTTGTGAGAATTTTAGGGGTTCTTGAGGCGTTTAAGGTTCTTTGGGGATGTTATAAGGTCCCTTGGTGGAGCTCCAGAAGTCTTTAGGGTGATGGGTTTTTTTTTTTGTTCTTTAGAGTTCTTCTGGGGGATTTGGGGGTCATTGATGGGTTTTTAAGTGTTCTTGAGAAGAGCCCAGTAGTTCTTGAAGAGTTTTGCACAGAAATGTTCAGAGGTTTAGGGGTTTCAGGTTCAAGGGATCCTTTGGGGATTAAAATAGTTCTTGTGAGGGTTTTAGGGATTCTTGATAGGGTCCTGGAAGTTTCTACAAGGGTTCTAGGAGATCATGAGGATGTTCCATGGATTCTTGAGGGAGCTGGTAGGGTCATTGATGGAGTTCAATGGATGTAAAGGGGGTTTAAGGGGTTCTTCGAGGGATTTCTGAGTTTCACAAGGGGGTTCTATAGTCCTTAATGAGGTTTATATGGGTCCATTGATCAAAAGTATGTTTCATTTCTTCTTTAGTTTCAAATATTAATCTGTGAATGAATGAAAACTTTTGTCACAGTAGTAAAGCATTACTGAGACTGAAATTAAATCTCTAACATTTTAGAGTGCCCTGAAATAATCTTTCTCTCATTAGATTGTGTATTACATTTTATGTGCACAGAGAAAATGACGTACTTTTTAAGAACCAGTACACAGTTCACATGATTCAGGAGATTTTCCTGACTATGAAACACAGAAAACACAGACTGATCAACCATGTTTCACCCTGACCAAAGAGTCCACAGAATAAACAGACTAAACAGAACGGCTCATTTCACCGATTAACACACCCTCAACCAACAAAGGGAAACTAATCACCTGAAGACCTCTTGGGTCAGGGTTGCACTTTGTTGTGAGCCCAAGGGAGATGCAGGAGGTGCAGGATAAATGCATGAAGCTGCTTCCAGATAGGTGCTGCTGGTGTACACGACACATTTTCTGTCTAATCCTGCATTGTGCCAGGACAGATGCCTCTATTGGTTTCAGTGTCGAACCTCCTCTAACATGAAAGTCTCATTATCTATAATGAGTAGCTGTTGAGAGATGAGGGGCTGTTGATGGGAGCTCCTTGTGCCTCTGACAGTGAACAGTGTAATAATATACAGTATATGCCAGATGATGGAGGCTTTTATCCAAAGTGCCTCACAGTACTTCAACTGCATACATATTTTAGAAAGGGTGGCCCAGTGGGAACTAAACCCCTAATTCTAACAATGGCAGTGCTGCGCTAAATGAACTTCAACGAAAACACCAACCATGGCAGTCTCATTGAGGTAACAAAATTATTTCCCATGTTTGGTAGCTTGTGTTTCAGAGAGAGAGAACATCGTTTCCTTTGTGATCCCATAAGAGAACAGAGCAGCAGACATGAGTGACGTATGCAAACTTTCTCATTTCTCACCGAGGATCTTTCCAGCTGTGATCAGCACCTCCAGTTTTTGGGTTCATGTTTTACAAAGTGACTCATGCACTTTTGTTGCATCTCAAAAAAGACAAACCGCCCGGGAATTTTGCTTTAATCTCGATGTTTGACTAACGTGACCTTTCCCTCTCTCTCTCCCTCTCTTTTTCCATCTTCAGTATGGGGAGGAGGAGGTGTGTTCGGACCGCTTGGACACTGACTTCCCGGACATCGACCTCTCCCAGCTGGACACCAGCGACTTCGACAGCGTCAACTGTCTCAGTGAGCTACAGTGGTGCAACGATCAGCCAGCGGACACGTCACCGGCCTCCATCCACTACAGTACAGCAGATGAGCTCTTTGAGGTGAGGCTTCTTCACCAAAATACAGATCATTTATACTGTACAACTGATGTCAGCCATGGACATGTTCTTCAGCTGCATGGGGGTGGGCTGCCATCAAAATGCATTGGAAATATATGCAGACTCTTTTTCTCTAAAATACATCTTCATAGGCATCATAAATATTATTATTTAAATTTGTTAAAATGAATAGATCGATATTAATAAGATTTATCAGTGGATTGACTGAAATTTGGTGGACAGGCTTCTGGTTCACTAAGGAATTGATGCAGAAGATGTTACAAGTACAAAGTTAAAGTCACAAACAAGCCCTTGCAGAAGAAATAAACCCCTTCATCAACAAATCCAAGTCCAGATTGCTTCAGTTTTAAGGCTAATCCACAAAGTTGGCACCCTGAAGCCACACTTTAGTCAGTAATAAGGCACAGCCTCACGGAGGTGCTAAGGGATTTGTGTCCTTCAGCTTGGGTTAAGGTTATTATGGGTGAGATGGGGGCTTGGTGCAGACCTTTTTATTTCTGATAATAATGTACCATAGAAATCTTATCTGCTTCTCGGAACTGTTTTTTCAGTGAGTCTTCAACAGATTTTGCAAGCGATGCGGGGTAGATGTGGGGGCAGAATGTTGTCCATTGTTTGGTGATCAGAGGAAGTAACTGTCCTGTGAAGGGCTTTAACAACATACTCTATCAGGCCAAATTTCCCATATTTACTATTGCAACACCCCAGTTATCAAAATGTATGCTACTGCAGAATATTTTTGTGAAATGAGGAGAGCACAAGGTGACAGGCAGTTGGCACAGCAGCCAAAGAACAGCAGTCCATTAGTTTGGATTGGCCCGATGCTTCTATAGGGCCAATGAAAGCCCTGAGGCTCCAGTATCAGGTGCCCTTACTGGATGAATTCAGGGAGTACCCTTCTCGATTTCCTCTATCTGAAAGCCAACCCTGGATCATTGATTGTCTGTAGGTTTCCAGCCCTTGTGATGTCTCGTGGTCCCATTACAGAGGCTAAATTGAGTGCATCTTGAGAATAAAAAGACGGCAACAAAGAGAAAAAGTAGCATTTAGGTCCAGATCATCGGCTATGTAATGCAACTCTGCTGGTGTAAATTGCTCTGATGCTGTGATGCACAGCAGAGTATTGGTTAAATGAAGACAGGAAAGGCATGATGGGAATGCAGGTGAAGTTAACACAGACTATCTGTGTCTGTACTCTCTGACTCTGTCTCTCTCTGTGTTTTTATTTTTATTTCGATCCCCATTAGCCGACGCCTGAGTGACTGTCTTCCTGTTGTCGACACAAAACTTTATGATGCAGCTGGCATCTTAGGACAGACTCAAAGTACTACATTAACAGTAATAGATATTGGTATTGACGGCTTTCTGACTTTGTCTCTCTGACCCATACATATACCATTCTAACTGCTTTTCTACTTTCTTTTCTCTCTGTTTTGACTTGATTCTGAATGTTTCTCTCCTTGCTTTCTCTCTTGAACTTTCTCTTCTTTTACTCTCTCTTAACTAATTTATGCCATATTTTAAAGATTGCATATACTGTCCCCTATATCACCTGCACAGACCTTTTTAAGAAAAAGGGATATTTTTTTCTCAGCTTTCCATATCTTTGCTGCCAACCACCCAACCCCAGTCCCTGCCCCGGCATATTATATTTTAGCCAATATTGTATTGATCAGACTAATACAGCAGAGCAGACGGTCAGACGGCGATCGGTTCTAAACACAAAGTAATGAATAGAGTGATAAGCAGACCGATGAAGCCCCCCGTGTCTCGGTCTCTCTGCTGTCCATCAATACGCCACTTATTTACAGTAGCTTATCGGAATCTAATCCCATGTCGGGTGGGATTGATCAGTGTTTGTGTATGGTAGGGCTTCATTTAACCTTGGAGAGTGTAGAGAGAGAAATGGATAGTTAGAAAAGTTGGGCTAATTATATATTATTACTAATAATCATAATGCTGCATATGCATCTATATTGTCAAGTAAATTATTATGTTATGCTGTCTTCTATCTGTCATTGATATGACTTTCTTTATCTCTCTGTTGTTATCTCTGTTTCTTTTCCACTCACTGTGGAATGTAATTATTATCCAGCAAATAGAATATCCATCTAATCTAATTAATATAATCAGGTAATATCCATGAGCACTTTTGAATGTACAAACCATAGACCGTATATAAAGATGGACAATGCATCTCCACTTCCTCCTACTGTACAAAAATGAATCCAAAATATCACGGATACGGGAGCTGCCGTCTTGTGCTGGTGACGTCATTTGGAGCCATAGTCTCCGCGGTAGTATCGAGTTCCCGCCAATACACCCACCTGAACCTTTTTGTAGCATCAAATAACTAATTATAACCAAACTTGTCGGGAAAATGAACACTTGAATAAACATCAGCGTGATAAGAACTACCTAAAATGACAGAAACCATCTTTGGAAAAAACTTTTTTTTTTGGGGGGGGCGTGTTTATGACCTATACTGCATCCAGCCACCAGGGGGCAACCGAGATGTTTTGGGATCACTTTTTGGGAGCTGTCATGTCGTCCATCTTTATATACAGTCTATGGTATTAACATAGTAGTAATGCTAATAAGAGACAGATGGAGACACAGAAAACGTAAAATAGAAAGAACATTTTAGTATGAAAAAATGATTTTAAAACCATGTATCATATGTTAGAGTCAAACCAATGCATCTGGTGATGTAGCACTATATGGAAAAGTGAGTAACCTAGGCAAAAAAGAAACAGATTTAACCCAGAGACAACTGTAATTATCAGGAATAGCATCATTTATATCCCTGCAAACTTTAACTTTGATACTGCTTACTTACGACTACGTTTTTGACATCCTGTGGAGAATTTCAAATTCTAAATTGCAGCAGTCAGTGAAGAGAAAGAGAGGCAGCAAGCCTGAGAGACTAAAGAGAATAAATAAATATTTTTAACATAAAAATAAATAGTTTGGCAGCCGGGAACAGATAGAGCTGGATGATAAAAGAGAGAGACAGATGAATGGAGCTCGGTGGCTTCCCGTAGGCCAGTCATGCTATCACCTCTCCACCAGACTCTGCTCAGCAAGGTGGCAGCTCCATAACAGTAAACAACCCCTGTGTGGATGTAACAGGAGGGATGGAAGGATGAAATTTGTGACCATTTCCATCATCGGAAACCAAACCAAGATAGTCGAGAGTCAAACTGGATCACATCAGATGAGAGGTAGACAGTGGGAGAATGGACTGTTGAGGGGGATTCAAGGAGTGTTTCAGCAATGACACAGAGCTTCCGAAAGACTTCTTTCTATCTGATGAGCGAGGACAATAATTTCCAGACATAAATGCAGTATACATATATATAAAAATCTGTCAGAGGGTAGTTATTTTCTAACTGTCTTCATGACTCAAGACTAAATGACTCAAACATGAACAAATGACAAAGAGGGCTTCTTTCAAGGCTTATTATTTGGCTCTGACGTTCACCATACAGGGAGGAATCAGAGGGAATAGACCAGAATGCAATGCAGCCACAGGTATTTTGGGTTAGTAAAGCAAGTTAGTAAGTAAAGATGATTATCAGCTTTTCTTCCCTCGAAAATCTCCTGCAATTTATGTCTCCCCCTATATGCAACAGCAGCTGAGAGCAATAATGCTGCTTCCCTGAAGTGTGAATTGTAGGAAATCACTAATTAAAACTAAAAGTTGATGTGGCAGGATAAGGAAGAGTGGATTCCCCAAAATGAATTAATCACAAAATAATTGGAAATTGAAATAGAAAGTTCATTCTTGAGGGTTTGCCCAAGTAGTCAGGAATTGGAGATGTTCGAAGCACTTTCAGGATTTCTCGTCCATGTTGGGTTAAAGGTTAGCAAGTTCGCAAAACTTTTACAACAGCTACAAAATAGACCTTGTGGTGAGATTGTGTTGTCTACAATTTCAGAAACGTGCTGAAGATTACGGACTTCTCCTTTAAATTGTATAGTCCCACTGTATTCTCACCCATGTTCTCACTGTGTTTGGCTCCCTCCAGATAGAAGAGGAGAATGCGGCCCTGCTTGCCGCTCTGACCGACAGTTTGGATGGCATGGTGGATGCAGAGGTGGGCGGGCTCTCCGTCTTCCCTGCCCTGGGAGAGGAGCCTGACCAGGTAGAGGAAGAAGAAGACGATCTTCCTCTCAGTGCCGAGGACTTCAGCCAGTCCCTGGGGGCCGAGGCAGAGGACCCATCTCTAGTAAGACACCTCTGTACTTCCTGTAGACAAGGCAGTTTTTCTTTTTTTTGACTTTGCTGTTTTATTTATTGAGATAACATTAAGTGGAGAAACCTCTGATCAGAACACTCATTTCCATCTTCCCTGAGGGTCCCTGGCCTCAATTTTGCAACCCATAACTGAACATTTACTCCTATTTAAGAACTGATATATTATATTCACATCAAATACTCTCATGTTTCTTTTTTGTCAGTGGTCTGTGAATCAAAAGCCTCTCGCTGCTCAAAACCTGCCGCCTGTTGAATCAGAGTCTTTCATACATGCTTCAAACACCATCCACTCTCCCCACCCAGCACTCCCCCCTCTCACCCCACCACACTGTGCCTCTCCTTTCCTTTCTCCTCTCCTCTCTATTTCTCCCCAGTATCTTAATCTGTGTCGCGTTTGCTAACCTTGATGTTCCCCTTGTTGGCCTGCAAGGTTCAAAGTCTGCCTTCAACTCCAGGAAAACAGAGGGGCGCTGAGGCACACAGTGACCTTTCATCCAGTCCCGTCCTGCATGTGTATGTGTTGTATTTCAGTGTTTCTAAGGATCATGTGTCCTTATTCAATAAGTTTGTATAGGAATTAAGGTTTTTTTGGGTAATGATTAGAATTATGATTAGTTTTGAATTAAGTTAATGTCAGTACTGGAGTACAACTAGTTTTAAATGTAGAACTAGTAGTAGGTTTAGGATAGGAGTATTATTAAGTAAAACAAATATATTGTTAAATCAAAATCAAACAAATGGCATAAAAATAACAATGGAAAGTAACTTACACAAACAGGGGAAAAAGCCCAAAAGGTCTTATTCATTACACCTACATAATAAAAGAACAATTATTCAGTGTCAGTGTCAAAAGATGGATTATGACAAAGACAAAATCAGTCAAATTATAGAACATAGATGAAAAAGTATTTTTAAATATGTTGTATACTGTAAGGAAGATGTAATTTTAACCAAAGATAAAATGGTTGCATCGGTTACGACCCCTACATCTTACTGAAAAATGACTTTATTAAAAACTGTTTTGTTTAGAGAAAGGCAGAAGCTAAATTCAGAGCTGGGATCAAAGGATAATTCAGGCCATTGTTTCTAGTTCTTCTAAGATCTGGGAACATGGTGACATCCCTTACTTAAACGTTGGTCTTTGTTTTAGTAATGTTGTCGTGTTCCCAGATCTCAGCAATTACTTTGGTGAGTACAATACGACTATAATTGATAGAAACGATGGCCAAAACTACAAAAATAAGACCCAAGTTGTGATAGACCGGAATTTTCCTGGATCAGGTTTAGGTTTTAGGATCAGGGATAAAAGTAGTCTTCTCACAAGTTTAGTAATCCAAACGTGTGTGGTCTTCAGTACGCGCTCAAATTTATGTGTCTCTCTTTTCACACAGTGCTGCTGGATGCCTCTCTCTCTCTCTCTAGGCCCCTCCATCGTTCCCTGAACCAGATTTCTAGGACAAACCTTGTTTTTCTCTCCTCACTCTGCTCCCCTCTGTTATCAGCCCCTGCCTGCACCTGAACCCCATCCCCCAAAAACACACTAAACCTCCCATCTCATCATACAGGAACAACAAATTGCCTTATCTCTTTACAGTGAATATTGTGCCCTACTTTCCCCTCGGTTCACTCTGCTGTCAGAAGAATGCAGGCCTGCACTCGGCTCTGGAGCTTAATTGAAGCAGGAAGCTATTTCACTGCAATAAATGACTTATGATTACGGCTGTAATGCGGCCTTATTGCACTTGTCAAGATGAATCCAGCCCGCTTCCTTAATTTGACTTAAATTTCACAGCAAAGGGGTTGCTTACAGGGTTTGCTTGTGCACTCTGATTTAGCGGCGGTCTACAAAGATGCTATTGTTTGGCAGCCATGAGTCATGCCGGGTGGCTGAATACCTACAGCGTAAATATTCACACCAATTACACACCAAGTCGTACTATAAAACAAGTCTGTCAGTGAAGTCGGAGGAGGTTTGCTAAGCTCTACAATGAAAGGTTGGGTGTTTAGCAACACTTGAGGTTCAAGGAAGTACACTAAGTGAACAACAGGACTCAGCAGGACCAGCTCTTAAAGCTTGCAGAAAACGTTCTGATGATAAATGAATTACAAGAAAAAGTAAAAGTGCTTTTAAAGAAGTTATATTTGATGACTAAAAGTCAAACAGAGGATCTGGCAGGTTTCATAATCACAAAACTTTTTAGCCATGCTAGCACTGTGGCTCCTATGGCAATGTTTGTCGGTCGGTCTACCACTTTTGTCCAGAAATATTTCAATACTGGATGAATTGCTATGACTTTTGGTCTAGATTTTCATGGTGGCCAGAGGATGAATTCTAACAGCTTTAGTGATTCCCTGACTTTTCCTCTAGTGCTACCATGAGGTTGACTCTTGTGGTTTTGAGTGAAATGTCTCAACAAGTTGGTTTTCCATGAAATTTGTCTCATGATCTCATGATTGTGAGATCATGAGACATATTTGACCCTTATGTTTATTTAAGACTGCACTACCACTGTTGGTAGCATTGCAGGATCTGACTGGCATCAGAGAGAAAAAATGGGGCATTCCTTCCAAATTGGTGGAAATGATAATGACTGTAATGACCTTAGATGGTTCAGTACAAGAATAAGGATAGTTTGGCAGTTGAGGAAGCCAAAAAAATGCCAAGCCTCACAGCGATAGCCACTAGTGTGTGGCTTACACTATGCTGGTATAGTAACAGCAAACAGGACGCAGAGAGACAGAACTGGTTTTGTTGCTGCTAAATGCCATGGAGGTATTGTTTAGTCCAAAACAACAAGTCAAGATAATGAGGGGTCAAGCCACCAGATGCCATCGTCTTCGCTGTTGTGTTGCAAAACATTGTCGCCCCACACATGACTGCCCTGCCCTTGTTTCACCTTGAAGACTCCTTGGTTGTCAGTCAACTTGTGTCAAAATAAGAATGAGTGGAGGCTGGTTAATCAGTTACCCCTGCCAGTTTTCTGTTTCCACCTTCATATAGGAAGAAAAGATATTGAAGGACAAATTAGGATTGGTAGGTTCTGTTGGATGGTTACCATTATATACTGAGAAGAACCTGATTAAGTACAGTGCAAGTCATTGTATAAACCCCCTCCATCATGCTCACATCGTCTGTCAGCTTGGTGTCTTGGTATTTTCTGACAAGACCACAATGTCTTTGGATGCAAACAACAGGAGGAGGAGACCCGAATAGAACAGGAAGCAGATTGACACTGAGAGAGCAGACTGAGAAGTAATGGCGTGAAGTTTAGGCACAGATGGGTGCTGCATTTGCTTGGAACTTCCAAACAGAAGTTTTTAGCTAAAAGGTTTTTCTATTATATATGACCCAAATCTTAAACCTAAACCTAAAAATTAAGTTTTGTTCATAAACTATTAGCTTGTGGTCAGCTTAGTGGTTCAGTGTTTGTGCTTTGCATGTTACAAAAATGTAAATACCAATGGTTTATCCTGCATTTCATTGCTGCAGTAACCACTCATGATTTATCCTGCATGAGCACTGCATGTCATTCCAGCTTGTTTTTCCTCAGTAGAACTGAAAATGTCTTTTCCATCCCCAGAAACACAGCGCTCAGTCAACTGGGCTCTTCATTCCTCTGACAGCTGACTTTCCAAAAGGTTCCTCACATACACACAGGTCCCTTTTTCTGTCACACAACCACACTACTACTACTACTACTACTACTACTACTACTACCATTGCTGCTGCTGCTGCTAAGCTACTACTACAGTTTGTACCTCTTCTTCTATCTCTCTTGTTGCCACTACAACCTCTGAAATCATTTCCCTAAGGCATCATCTTGGTATGCCTCCAGGCTAGCAAGACAAGTCAAGCCTCCTATCGCTTTGGGGGATTCAGAGTTTTCTACGTCTAAAGTTAGAGAGATGCCTCATATCGTTTACATGTCAGGAACATTTTCCAAAGCACAGAAAAACTTGTTTTTCCCACTTAGGATCAACCAAACATTGTCATGCAAGCAGTTGACATTAGGAATGTAATTAAAATGTCATTGTCAAAATTTGAATTTGAGAATTTGGGTAACAC
Organism: Maccullochella peelii; assembly: GCA_002120245.1. NCBI lineage: Eukaryota > Metazoa > Chordata > Actinopteri > Centrarchiformes > Percichthyidae > Maccullochella > Maccullochella peelii. The sequence continues at coordinate 36,096 of LKNJ01005366.1, forward strand.
TCCACTTATACAATTAGTCAAAAATACAGTAAGAATTATGCATGTGGCACATTGATTGACAAATTAGTGACATTTTTAGCATTTCAGATTTCATGATTGTGAACTGATGAAATGCTCCATCTTCACTGTATCTGTTAATAACTACCCTACTACTATTATTACTATTCACCTATAGCAGCCATTTAACAGTAGTAATACCAAACCTCTCACAGTTTAAATGACTGTTTCCACTACTACAAGTACCTATATTTATATCAGAGCGCTTCCATGACCCGGTGTTTTTCGGTCTGGTTAATTAATGTTTTCCAGTCTGGTATCCTCTCCTGTTTGCCCAAGAGAAAAATCTACTCAAACAAAATTGAAAAAAAATTGTGCTTCATTCCTATAAACTGACTAATTTGTAAAAGTTTCATAATAATACGCCCTGACTCCGAAAGATTCACTGAATGATTCACTCATCTGAAATGCAGTGACTCAAAACTCAGTGAGGACCGACTCCAGGTCCCCTGACAGAAAGCAGAATATTTCACTTTACTGTATATAAATCATATCATCCTGCATCGTAGCTCTGTCTCCATTGCATATACTCGGTGGCAAAAATAGCAACCTGATATTCACATCCACTCACACAGAAAAGCCTGGTGTAATAACATTATGCTGTTTTACTCTACTGAATCTGCCAGATGTGTGTGTGTGTGTGTGTGTGTGTGTGAGAGAGAGTGTGTGTGTGTGTGTGTGTGCGCGTGTGCGCTTCATCCCCTATTTCCATCAGTTGAGTAGTTTACTGTCACATGACTGCTGTCACTCATGTGTTCAGGCCTGAGTGTGGTGTGGCCCTCCACTGGTGACAAGTGATACTGCACGCACAGTACACACAATTAGTTGATTGGATTCACATTAAAGATATCTGCTATTTATTCATGACCTGTCAAAAATGTAATCAAACATTAACTAGTCTTAACTCTAGTTTAATCCAATTTAATTCATATATTTATACACTCATACTGACATGCATATGTATATAAAAGCACATTTGGAGGCCCTAAACAACTTAATGAAAACATTACTTCAGTCTTACTAGTCAGAATGTAATCACAGATGTGTTGTGTTCATTTATAACATGACAAAACATTTAGTTCTGGATTAAAACGACCTGATCATATCTCTGATATCATTAAAGAAAATCAAACAATTGAAAGTGTATTTGGAAATACAGACGGGTGGGAAGATTAAAGCAAAAAGCAACATATAATGTATTATCAAGATGTTGGTCCCCCATGAGCCTCCAGAACAGTTTCAGTGCTGCTTGTCACATTTTCCATGTCTCTGAACTCTACTAGAGGGATGAACTCCATTCTTGCGATAGATATTCCCTCATTCGGTGTTTTGATGCTGATGGTGGAAAACGTTGTCTAACCTGTTGCTCTAAAATCTCAGTCTCTGTTCAGTTAGGTGGAGATTTGGTATCTGTGAAGGATATGAGTCGCATAACTTTCATACTCTTCAAAACCATTCAGTGAGGCCTCATGCCCTGTATGGAAGCATCTGTATTATATTCTCTGCTCATTTATTTAGGTTTTTTCTGTAATTTGTGACCCATCTGGATCTTGAATTATTGTTATTATTAGTCAAAGTATGATTTCAGACTGGCTTGTCATTGAGATTGGTCACTTTGTAACTATGACTCATCAAAATGCACTTTCCGACATCTAAAACATAATCATGATCAAGCTAAACCACTTTACAGTATACACTAAAACAGCTTGCCATGTGTATATGTGAGCTTAGTTCTCCAGATTGTTCTTGTTAAGTCAAAATCATGTATCTCCAAACGTTAACTATTTCAGAACTAAGAACGGCCTTTTTATATCTACAGTATTTAACATATTTCAGATGGTTTTAAATAGTTTTATGAGCCTACTATGTTCGCAAACAGAGCAACATGTAAGCCTTAAAGCATGTAAATCACCAGAGGTGATCCAGGGTTTTCCTGTCTCTTCCTGTTTACATGTGATTGGGGTTTTTTCCCATCACCATGTGTGTTTACATATTCTTAATTTGTGTACATGTTTTCTCCACTGATGTGTTTGCATTTGTCTTTCATTTGTGTGTATGTCACTACATCCATGTGTGATTGCAATAGCACCTCCACTTTTTCTAAGTGTGTGAGAGTCCCACCACAGAACAAGGCCTCCATTGATGCTGCCAGTGGAGCTCTGGAAGGCATCCAGAGTAGAGTAGAGTAGAGCGTAGAAGAGAAGAGTGTTTGAGGGGCCCGGATGCTGCCGGAAGGCTTTCAGTGTTTCACACAGACACAAACCTTCAGTCTCCTCTTCACTTTCCTCAATGGGACTCTCAGAGGAGCATCATCACACACGTGGAGCCAAGTTGGCTCGCCCACAAAGGCCCACGGTGGCCCCATTAGTGATGCGGGCGATCATGCTGTCAGTCATTTGACCCAGATAGTATTCTGTGGTTACAGCCAGCTCTGTTGGGTGGTAATGTTTCACTCATTAAAGCATTACAGTAATATAGAATGATAGCGTGTAAATAAAACATAGTTTAACTATGACCCCTGGGCAATGACCTGTAGCTTTATGGCAAAAAAACACCATTTTAAACAATAATGTGTTGTTTCGGAGAAGCATCTTTTCATGCTTTATGCCTCATCAGTTTGATTTATGAGTTTTCTCTCTGTAATGTTTCACATTACTTTCTCATAAAGATGAATGCCAACCTAAAAAGCCCATAAAGTTGTCTTAAGAGCCCTTCTCAGATATATTTAGTTTCCCATATAAAGTTTGAACTAGGTCCATTGGATGATTGAATGTCAAAGCTAACGGCTAAATATATATGACAAAGGAGCTAGATAATCATAAACATGAAACATTGGTAGTGTGGTTTTATGTCTAGTCAGTCATTTTAAAAGTTAATTTAAAGTGATGAGGTTAATTATCTAATTATCTGAACGCGTAGTGCCAGCAGGCTAATATACTAAAGCAACATGCTGATAACTTAGCTTGTACTTGGCTTAGCTCAAATTTGATGTTTCAAAGAAGGTGAGGGTGAGCTGAGCAGGTACTAGTTAGCTAACAAACGGACATTATACCATGGCTACAAAAAATACTTTCTGATTGGCTCCAGTTCTTGTTTTAAAAAGCATTTATCCCAGCTGTAAATTCCCCTTTTCAAAGTTTTCTTTCTGTGATATTCTCATTGTTTCACAACATAGAAACACAGGTGTCTCCTGGATAATTCAACCATATGACAGTTTTATGTTGTGGCCATCAGTTTTGAATATTTCTTTGTTTCTGAAATTGTTCTGTCTGTTTGGGTATGGTGGATAGCTCCAAATACTACAATACATATTAGCCTATGAAGAAACGAGTCAGAAGAGCAAATCAGAGCTATAGCAAATTCAAAATGCAAACCCAAAATCTATAAGTGAAGTGATTTTGTATTTTCAGTTTTGTAGAAATAGAAATTCAACCTTGGTCATTGGATTTTTATTGTTGAAATGCACCTTGGTAGACATAGTTCTTTACAGTTTTATATACACAGTCTTGTAATCTTTTTTTCGCCAAAGACAGTTACTGAACTGATAATCCAACAGGGAGTTTACACATTCAAGCGTTGGATGTGCTCTAAAATGAAGGGTCTTTTACTTACAAAGACACCTAGAACTGTAACTTCTCCCATTGCGCAACTCTTACTTATCCAAACACAAAATCGTATTCAATTCAATTCCATTATTGTATGATGAGGACCTCCAATATAACTGCCAGAGGGAGTGTCGCGTTAAGTGAACCCTCTGTGTGCAGGGCCCTTTGCTGTAAATCATTTGGGAAGCCTGGTATACCCTACTGCTCCAAGTGTCATTCCTATCACATCTGTATTTTCTACACCGTCTTCTCCTGGAGCACAGCTTAGTGGGGGATTTTCTCCCTAAGCTGATTTATATCAGCTGATAGCCCTGTCATGAAGCTAGGCACTGGAATGAATGGATGAATGGGCAGATGAAAAAAAGCAATGAAAGGATAGTGAGGAATGAAGAGCGGTTGTGTTAATATCCATTTGAAAGGTAATACCCAAGGAAGGTTTCCTCTCTGTATCTTAACTGTGACTTCCTGTTTGATCTGTAGGAAGGAGAGTAAGGAAAGAAGGAGGGATGAGTGAGAGGTAAAAGACAACATTAAGGGGGATGGATGGTGAGAAGGAAGAGGACAGAGCTAATGTAAAAGTATATAGATTTAGATAAAGATTGTTGTCAAAGGTCAGAGATAGAAAGGATGAAAATGAGAAATGGGAAAGTAACGGGATGGTAGGAACGATTTATGGATTAAAACAGAGAAAAGGAGCTCAAAGGTGGAACAAGGATTAAAGGAAAGGAAGCGAGGATGGAAATAGGTGGTAGAGAAAGAGGGGAGAAAAGAAAGAAGGAAAGGATGGAATGGAAAAAGGGGTGTTGATACAAAAGGAGAGAGAGGAAGACGCAAACAAAAGACATCAAGTGGGATGAGAAAGAGACCAGAACCATATAGAGAGATTGACAGAAAGACAAAGCTGTTAGGTGGAAGGATGGAGGAGAATGGGAGGAGCAGAAGTAACATGCTGTGTTTTTCTAAAGAGAGAAATGGCTGAATCCAGCTCTTTAATGGGAAATGTGAATGTGCCATGTAGCTGTCAGCTTTAGGGATGTGATAGATGTACAGTATCATAACCTCATGGCCTCTTCTGCACATTATTCCCTTGTACAAACATCCATCTGCAGGGCATTAACAGCCGACAGAATATAGATTAAAAAACTGTAATGAAAGACTGAAGGAGCCAAATGTTGGACGCTTTCATCTCACTATAAACCCTTCTTAATGTTTCAGCTTGCCTCTTGGTATTCTGAATAAAATGTGTAAAACGTTATATTTTACTACAGATGTATCTTTAAGACGTAGCTTTTGACTTTTCCTTCCTCACCCTCCCATCCTCTTACATACACGATTTCATCACTATGCTTGCATTTATTACATTTATGCCATAGCTCAAACGTAACATCAAGACTAATCTTGCTATCCATTTGAAAGATTTCCAACTTTCTATCTAGGTGGAAACAATTGGTCCATAATTACAAGAACTAAAGTACATCCTCCTATGTGTATTTTACCACTGTGCTAAATATGTTGGATGCTAACTCCCACCCTCTTCCTCACTAGCTGAAGAAGCTGTTGCTGACGCCTCCCAATGTGCCCGCGGTCATCGATGCACACAAAGATAGAGTCCACGGCCATCGCTATAGCAACAGAAGCCTGCACCTACGGCCAGTCAGACCTCTGGCAAAGGTGAGGCATGAAATACTGTGAATACCTGTTGATTAAAGGTAGATGTAGCTGGTTTACAGTATGTGATATAAATGTGATTTAAAACATTTTAAAACCCTCCCTTCACTTATTTATCATGCAATACGACTCCAGCCTGAGTCTTTTGTAGACTATGAAGTGGACCTGAAGCAGTCTGTTATGTTGTAACCCCAGACACTCATCTCTGTATTCACTGGTTACCACCTCATTCCCTGTGTCTTCTGAAGGCTGGCGAGATAACAAAATTGGATTTTTCCAATCACTTCCCCACAGAGGTGGCGAGTTAAAGCAGAAGTAATTCACTGTTGAATGCAGGGCCTGCAGTCAGCATCACGGCCCCTGCAAAAGTTGCCCATCCAGCAGGTGTCTGCACTTGTTTTTTGCAGGCCAGAGTCAAACTAATGCATAGAACAGATATCGGCATTATGAATCATCCCTACATTGTCCGGACATTCAAGACTGTTTGCTAGAAAAATGGCTTGAAATTTTCCCGACAGGTCACCTCTTCAGCTCATACAAATAATGGCTGTTCTCTCTCAAAACCACCTCTTTGTATCCTGTACCGACAGTCCATGTTGATTCCTTTTCACTATGACCACAACCCTTCCTAAACCTTAACCAAGTAGTTTTAGTTGCCTAAACTTAACCAACCCTAAACTTTATAGTTTGCAGATTAGAAAACACTTATATGAATCATAACAGGCATATGGGCCGCTTTGAAAGGCACAGACAAATGTCTTTTTTTGTTTGTTGCTCAATGGCTTTGTGGGTATCAGTATTGTAAGATGTGCAGCATCCTGCCTTAAATAACATCAATCCCACCTAATTTTATTATACTGGCTTTCTAGAGAGAGTTTTAGCTTTTTTTTTATCCTGACAGGAATAAATTATCATGGAACTACTGAAAATTTAAAGAATAGAAACTTGCCATCAGTGGCTTCAGTATTGGCCTGTAAGAACTTCCATTTGCTAAACCCTACTTCTGACAGGAACAGGAAGAAAATAGCAGACTTTCCAAAGTCCAGCCAGCAGTTGTCCAGCTAGTGCAACAACAGTTTTTATTTTCCAAATGACAGATATCTCCTTTTGGACTAAAAACTCCTCGAGCTTGCAGAGACCTTCAGCTGCTGCCTATGATAGATGTGCTGTTGTGGAGGCGAGGACATTTACAATGGCTAACGCTGTATGACTTAACAGTAATTGGATAGCTGCTAGCATCGTGCTTCAAGTGGTCATTGATTACAACACCAGTCATTTATCATGTACAAGCATAAAGCATGGTGAGCCTTCACACATCCTTCTGCTCTGGCTCAAGCAAGAAGGATACAAAATCCGCACAGGAGGCAGAACGGGGATAAGCCAAGCCTGTATCCATCATACACCCTCCCAACCTCGCTGTTGTCGGTAGTGTGTATGTCTGTGTGTTTGAGCTTTAGTTTTAGAGTAGTGTGGCTTTGCTGTGGCAGATGGCGGGAGTATTGACTGACAGGGCAAGAGGGCAACAGTGAATCATAGTCTCCTCTCTCTGTATCAGTAATATAGAATCAGCCATTTCAGCGCAGCTGCACACTGAATCATCCCTCACAAAGTCGGAAGCAAAATTTACTGCTGTGTGCTCGGTGTTCCTGTATCCAGGGCAGGAAATTGAACATACACCCATGCGGTCATGAGTCAGTTTTTGTTGTTAGGTGGTTCATTTTTCTTGTTCCCATGAACGACTGTAGACCAGCACAGCTGCGGAGGAGTTGTGATAGAAAATGAAAAAAGTTTAATCTAAAACATCAATAGTAAATGTCAGGTTTTAGTGTGAGTTCCTCAGAGTCAAAGACCGAGGGCTTTTTTTCTAAGGTTGCCATTTTATATCAATGTCCACTGACAGAAGCCTAGAGAGATGGTGTGTTGCATTTGGATGGGTCAAAAGGCAATCTTGAATCTGTACAAAATCAAATAATAATGTGTAAGTGCACAAGGCTGGTTTAGGAAAAGTGGGAAAAAATATTTGACAACAAAATGTGGGCATTTATTTCAATTTATTTAAAAAAAGAACAGGTTACAATTAGGGCTGTCAACGTTAACGCGTTAACGCTTGCGATTAATCTGGAAATCTTAACGCGATAATTTTTTTTAAAGCTAATTAATCGTATTACCAAGTTTCACCCCAACTTCCTCCCATAATTCCAGCACGGATTTTTACCTGACTGAATTACTAAAAGCCATGGCGAACGCAAATAACACGATGACTGAGGAGACATTCGCCGGTGTGCTGAACGGCAAATAGCATTCAGTTTCTTAAATAGGCCTACTTACTGTAGCATTCATTTGGGTGAGATGTTACTTGCAAACAATTCACAGGCAAGCTGCTTACGTTCACTTTGTAGCAGACGTTACTTTGTAACTGTTCTTTATGTCGTTGTCTGCTAATTAAGTCTGCAATTCATTATGGCTATGCCAAGCACTCCCCGAGACTTCTTTACTAAGCGGAGAAGTTATAATAAAGTTAAAAAAAACTCTGTCGTGCATTTCTTCATTCCAACACCACACATTTTGTTTTATCTCCCCCCCAAAAATACAAGTATTTTAAACGTGATTAATCATGATTAATCACAGCCTATTATTGTGATTAACTCGATTAAATTTTTTAATCAATTGACACCACTAGTNATTCCAGCACGGATTTTTACCTGACTGAATTACTAAAAGCCATGGCGAACGCAAATAACACGATGACTGAGGAGACATTCGCCGGTGTGCTGAACGGCAAATTGCATTCAGTTTCTTAAATAGGCCTACTTACTGTAGCATTCATTTGGGTGAGATGTTACTTGCAAACAATTCACAGGCAAGCTGTTTACGTTCACTTTGTAGCAGACGTTACTTTGTAACTGTTCTTTATGTCGTTGTCTGCTAATTAAGTCTGCAATTCATTATGGCTATGCCAAGCACTCCCTGAGACTTTTTTACTCGGCAAATTAAGAGATTCTAATTCAGAAATCATCAAAACTAAGCTGAGAAGTTATAATAAAGTAAAATGTCATGCATTTCTTTATTCCAACACCACACATTTTGTTTTATCTCCCCCCAGAAAATACAAGTATTTTAAACGTGATTAATCATGATTAATCACAGCCTATTATTGTGATTAACTCGATTAAATTTTTTAATCAATTGACACCACTAGTTACAATCTTTAAAAAGGAATTATTTCTTTTTTCAAAATACCTTTTTTAAATCACTGAATTTACTTTTCAAAGTACATGTTATTCAATTTAAAAAATGAGTGAAAATCTTTGATATATAGTCAATAATTACCTATGGTTTGTTTTTACTTTTGTGGGGACATTTCTTTCCATTTGCCCTCCTCTTGCAAATGCAGACCTTTTCATTTATCCATTTACCTGTTCATGTGGTTCAGTGGCTCTTTATTGCCATAACACCAAGAAAGCTCCCACTGTAGAACATTTTTCTCCAATAGCAAAACACATCTCTGTTGATATGTGACTGCAATCGAAACATTTTGCACATTGTAGGCTAAATGTTTTTGCCATGTAGAGAGCAAACAGTGTGAGGGTAAAGTCTCACGCTGGTGTTCATGTGTGTCTCCACCCTCAGAGTGACCTCCCTCAGGAGCGGAAGCCCCGAGCGGTGCGTCCGGCGGGCCGCCTGTGCACCGAGCTCCACCGCCACCTCACCACCGCACAGGACTCAGAGGACACCCCGGCCCCTGACACAGAGGAGGACGAAGAGGAAGAAGAGGATGAGGACAGTGAGTCGGAGGAGGATGAAGAGGAGGAAGGCGAGGAAGAAGAGGAGGAGTCTTCCAGTAGCGAGGTGGAGGGAGTGGCAGTTGTGGCTCCTGTCCCCACTGAACCAGCCAAGCCTCAGTTCAGCTCAGAGAAAGAACTGCACTCAGTGGTGGAGCTGATCACCTACATGCACACCTACTGCCTGCCCACACGCAAGCAGCAGGGCTGGGAGCGCAAGGACCGTGACCTCCAGAGGCCTCGGGCCAGACCTGAAGCCTCCCGCCTGGCCGCCACAAACTCTCACAGCAGAGTTGTCTTGGTGACTACTCCTGCAGCTAGTGGGGGCTTGACTGGGACAGGCAACAGTGCCCCGAGGAGGCTCCCCTTCGCAAGGCGAAGGGAGATGAAGGCCAACTCCCTTCTCCGTGAGCTCCTGCAGCAGAGCAGCTCTTTCGATGTGAGCAAGCCTTACAGACTGCACAGCCCTCCCTACTCCCACTCCCTCAGCCCCAACAGAGGAGGAGTATTTGCTGCTTCTGCCCCGGCTAAATCAGCCCCAGCCCACTCCCCCAGCTCCACCACCCCTAAACTGGAGCTTCGGAAAGACTCTTCCTCCCCTGAGAGGAGATACTGCTCCGCTGAGGCACCTCAAAGCCCGGAGGAGACAGCAGAGGACAGCGGGTCCTTCTCGGTTCGGCGCTCCCGACGTCTGGCCTCCTTCCCCAGCCGCTTCGCCAAGAGGCTGCGGCCTGGACGGGCGAGGGAAGGAGAGGGGAAGGAGGGACGAGCAGGAGTCAAACTCCTGCCAGCCCAAGCAGGAGGGGGAACCATGACGGAGACGCAGCCAGAGCAGCTAACGTCGGGTGACGGCAGCACCGATACAAGAGAACCGACCAAACACTGCTGCCACAACGGTGAGATGGATAGGAAATATACAGGCTACATTCATACTACAGACTTTTATTCTCTATTTTTTTTATAGCTGTTAATATCAAATTTGCTTTGGATGACTTGAATTGCAATCATATCTCATATAAACTATTCAAGTTTGGTCCATTTTTGTCTTGTCCTCTTTACTACTGGCTCAGCCAATTATTTATTATGACAAATGTGACTGATGTAGAATTTATTCAATGTCCTTGGAGATGTGAGCATTGTAATGCAAGTCACACATACTGGAGCTCTTATGTCTCACCATTAGATTTAACACATAATCCATGAGATCCAGACCAGAGTTGAGAAAATGTGACGAGAAAATGTGACTGCTGCTGATCACACTGATTATTAAGATCTGAGTCACATAAGGGGTGAGAAAATACCAGAGTTGAGAGTGTTGTAGTGTGAATGTAACCCAAGATGCAAACACAACAGACTTACACTTTTGTGCTCATTGTTAAGAAGGGAAAAATCACAGAGACACACATTTTCCGAGTGTGCATGTAATGTAATGCATGGTTGTAACTGGCTTCTTATTCTGATTGCAGAAAAGCGAGCCTGCCTCTGTCTGCCTCTCAACCCCAAGTCCACAGGGTGAGTATCTCTACATAACGCACCTGCTGTGTTTCATCATTCTGTAGTAGCTTGGTAGAAGTACCCCTTCGGTTTCTCATGCAGCATCAAGCCTGCAGTAGCACAGTACTTCATGTTAAGCACTGCAGAAGCATCCTTTTATGAGTGCCTTTTTTCCTGACCCTCTTGCTACACTTTCAGTTTTGTATAATGCTACAAAGTGCAAGCAATAAAATGATTTCAATATAATGAAATGTTAGAACTAGGCCTTAATGTAAACTGCTTCTCAAAATTCATAGTGTTAAATATTTGTTCTTCACAACCCATGCCAGACAGGTGCAAATTTAAAATGTTATTACATGACCCCGGTAGAGGTTTGCTTTGTAACATTTTATTTGGGCTCACTATTAGGTCTGATAAAAGCAGTTAAGTGTATCTTTAATGGCAATTAATATTATGTAAAGGACTCCAGATAAACCCATCAAAGTATCGATCTCTGTAAAAGATAACTTAGCAGCGAAGTTACAGTAGCTAACTTATGATCTATTTGCTGTTAGGTTGTGATCTAGATTATCGTAACTAGAGCCAAAGTGGAAGATATTAACTTGTATAAAATGTAAGCTTATAGCCCTCCAGATCAATGTGTTTTTCTTTGTTATTTTGATGCAGAATATGCAAAATTACTGTATTGTCCAAGTCCCAGTATTTGTATGTACTTAAATGCATAACAGTAGAACATGGCTGGGCTCTTTTTCCAGTTAAGTTACATCACTTAGAGTCTGATGTAAATTCCGAATGGATTCAATGGAGGCTACTGTTCTACAGAGCCGAGGAAATGCATTCAACATCATGGGAGTCGCTTATTTATGAGTACTGAGCCAGAGACTGATTCCATTAAGGAGGATTGTTTCAGCTATACTAATCTAATGCCTGTAAACATGCAAATTACTGCGTTAATCACCTTTGCTGTAATATTTTAAAATTAATCACTAATTGATTTGATCCTGTTTGGGTATTTGTTTTGTTGTCTCAATAATATAATCTAATGCTTCACATAATTAATACATATTCACTTGAAAGTATGAAGTGTTTGGCCTGGGGATTTGTTGTTGGCAGGGTGGAAAAGCCTCTGAAACAAAGTTAAGACCACTCAGTGACACATAACACAATACTAATGCACATATTTCCATTCAGCATACCAAAGTTTGACAGCACTATTGAGGCCAGACTGGATTTTGAATCTCAAACCCGTCAGTCTTAGACGCGCCACCTAAAAAGTTGTAAGAATATGAACAAAATGACAAAATTGTCTCCATGCTTCAACAGGAGAGCCTGGCTCCGTTTTTTAATGCATAACAGTAAGCAGAATTTGCAGTCATGTCATGTGTAATCTCATAAATTTGTATAATATTCTGAACTTGTAATGAGATAAACCAGGCCTAAATTCAGTGATTTTTATTCCAAGATCCCTAATAAATCAGGACCCCTGGCTGGCTTACTCAGATTTTAATCTCTGCCAGACAGAGTGCCCTCACTGCTCTTACTTTTCCAAATGAACCTCCCCACCCATCCAGCCTCAAACCCTGGAATCTCTCCAGCTACAACCAGTCACAAAGCTGAATGGTTTTCCTGTACAAACCCCTGGCATCCGACCATCTTCTAAATGAATCTGTCTTTTGAAGTGCTCACCAAAAATCAAAAAGTTGTGTTTTTTTTATTTTTTATTTTACTCTCCTGTTCTCTGTGGAGGGTAAGTAATATCCCGCCTGGAGCCAATCCACTCGGCACCGCTCCTGCCTTTCATGGCAACTGGAGAAACAGAAACAGACAGCCAGAAATAGAAAGCCGAAGAAGAATAGGGGAGAGGACAGCGGAGTACATATGGTTGTTGTGATAAGAAATGAGGAGCGCCGAGAAATGCCGGTAGCATTTACAGGGAGAAACATAATTCATATTCAGCAGACATCAGCTGAACCGGTGCTGTTTTTATTTTAGGGGAAAAAAAGAGCTTTTACTGAGAGCCTTTGTTATTGGATTCCTGTTGACTTGAATGTTTGGAAAATACAACAGATTCCAGCATGACACAGCAATCTTTAATTTCTCTCTCCTTTGATCTCTGTTGTCTCTTCACCACCAGAGAGTCCCAGTACAGCACCAAGCCTTTTGAGCAGACGCTCAGTGTCGATCTGTGTGGAACGGCAGGTAAACGCACGTCACGTTTACTCAATTGTTTGTTTGGATATACATTGATGTCAACAGGTTACAGCTCTAAAGATACAGTCATAAGGGACAAGGACAGTGGAACCCAATATTATTTTGTTTGGGATTAGAGGTAAGAGGAAACCGTGCATCAACATTGTCAGATAGATTTCTCCTTAAGCTGATACTGAAAGTGTCTTAAAGGAATAGTTAAAGAGTTAGATGAGAAGATCGACACCACTCATATCTTTACGGTAAATATGAAGCTGGAGCCAACAGCCTATTAGCTTAGCTTAGGATAAAGACTGAGACCAGGGGGAACAGCAAGCCTGTTTCTGTCTGAAGGTCCAAAGAATCAAACTGTATAAACGTCACATTGTAGTTCTATAAAGGGTTATGTGCTGGACTATTTCTTGGCAGTCTGTATCCTACTTATGGGGGTATCTCTTCCCTCCCCCTTCAGGTCTCACCCCTCCCACCACCCCACCTCACAAACCAGTGGAGGATGAGCTCTTCAAACCGGCAGAGGGAGTAAAGGGTGGTGAAGGAGCAGGTGGTGGCAGCAGTGGCGATGGAGGAGGTGGCAGCGAGTCTGTTCACCCGGCTTCAAACGCCAACGGTGCCACGAAGGGCTCATCCTGGGCTCATCGCGCCCCCCACCAGCGGAAGCTTCCAGAGCAGACAGAGCTGTATGCCCAACTGCGCCGAATGGGCCAGGCTGGTGACAGGGACACCCACCGCACCTTTGGCGACCACGACTACTGTGCGCTGAGCCTCGGGGAGCGCCGCAAACGTAGCGCTGCCATGCTTGGCGCCATGTTGCAGGCGCAAGGAGGGAGCGATGGAGTTAGCACCCTAGCACCCAATGCAGCAGATGATCAGGTATCAGATGGAAAGGGCAAGGAGAATGGAGAAAGGCTGGTGGTGTCAGAAGTCGCAGAACCGCAGACAGTGACAGTGGTGATATCATCATCGCCGCCGTCGGACTGCCAGCCAGCGGCTGCCACGCCACCAGCCTCGGAGGAAGATGCGGAGCGCTCGTCTGCGTCTCGGTCACCCTCACCCATCCTACACCTGTGTCCCGACTCCCCCGCCAGCAAGACAGACTCCAGGTGAGACAGAGAGACAATGAGTGCGAGAGGAGGGAAACGAGAGGTGTGAAGAAAGATGTGGGTCAAGGAGATTAGATCGACAGTGAAATGCAGAGGGAAGTATCAGATAGAGGGACAGAGAAAAGCAAGAATGTGGCAGAGGGAAGGAGAGAAGAAGAGTAGAACACAGTATGAGAACAAGAAAGAACAATTTTGCATTTTAATGCAACTCCGGCATTTTAGACATTTATACACTCTATCCAAGTATGACTGTTTAGTATAGCTTTCTCAGCATATTGTGCCACATGCTGCAAACCAACTGCTTCACAACTCAGGATCTACAATCTGAATCTACTCTTGTGTAGCCGTAAAAAAGAATGGCTAGAAGTACAGTGTTTTTTGCAAAATTTGAATGAAGAGATATAATGGTGAGAGATGCCTCAGTATCAACAGTAAAAGCACAGCAAAATTTCTATCATCTCACAGTTTACAGTATATCATCAACCAACCCTAGAGCCAATGGTAAACAAAGGACAAAAAGATCAGGTTGAATACTGGAGGCTGAAATCTAACTCTACATGCAGACATCTTTAGTTGAAATGCACCACAAACTTCAAACTTCTTGTTTTGCTGCTTATGGCTGCCAAAAAGAAACATGCCCTATGTGCATTGCCTTGTGCGACTCATGTAAACATTTTAATCGAAGACTGTACTGTCTAACTTAGAATAAGGTCAGTACTCATTAATATCCTTATAAGTTACAGTTTGACTTGACTGTCTCACATGGAATAAGGTCAGTGGTCATATTGTTTCTGTACATGGAAGACAATGACAGAGAAAAGGGCTGGGAATGTAGGAGAAAGAGACAATAAAGCACAGCAATGCCATACTGCAGTCAGTGGGAGAAAGTCTTCTTCTTTGCCGCAGTTCACCTGTTTCCTCATGTCTGACATTTCCGTTTCACCTTGTGTCCGTCCTTATCTCACTTACTATCCTCTCTCTCGTTCTTTCCCTCGTCCTCTTTTAGTGAGAACTCGGAGATCTGTCCTGACGACAAGCAGAGGAACAAAGCCAAGTCTGACGAGGTACAGAGAACATTCACGCTCTACCATCTTCTGCATACTGCAATACTGTTGAATTAAAGAAACCAAAATTCCACTTCAATACCCCTGAATTCACCAGCGGCCCAGACTATACAACACACCTCTAAAGCAAATGGTTTGGACATGTAAACACACATAAGCAATCTGATAACAAATATATATCTTCAGATGCATACTGCAGCTGCAAGATCAGAATAAAAGACTGCATGTAAATTAACACAGGGTCTGAAGTGTTGAGCCCCAGGAGTCACCCTACACTCTTCGCCTTCCTGCTTCTGTTCCCACGTCTTACTGTATTCCATATTGTCCTTTGTCCTGACTGTTGCCATGGTTTCCCTGTTGCCAGGACAACTGCCAGGTGTTTTACATCCACAACCTGCCAACCAGCGTGACCCAGAACATGCTGAGGAAACGCTTCCAGGTTTTCGGCAAAGCAGAGGACTGCAAAGTCATCATCTGCAACGAGTAAGTGTCCTGATCTGGATTCCTCAATCTGAAGAGAAGAGATATGGGAACTTTTTTTATGATACACTAAACCTAGTTTTTGTGCCGTGGTTCGCAGTCTGTGTGTATGCAAGTTGCACTGACTTTATAATCAGATGGAAGTATTGTAGTCAGATAATGTTGCCATGTCATTAATTCATACCAGATTGAGACATTAGTGCTTGAAAAATTGGGTTACTGGGCTTGCTAAATGAAACGTAAATAGCAAGTCATCAGAAATGCCTTAAATGTCTTAATTCCCCTGAAGTAATCTGGCAACCTGTGGAAACAGAGTTGAGTTGAGATGCAATAAACACAAAAAAAGATGAAGGCAGTAAATAAGAAGGCAGTATGTGTTGATAGATTAATTCAAATCTTGTTTTTTAAGGGTGGGCCACAAACATTTTAAAGTCTTCAGCAGGACTGAAAATCACAAACCATGACAATTTGTTGGATCAAAAGTTTTTAAATCCCCGTCTATTCTATATATTTTGCCTGAAATAAAAAGTCAAGCCTAGTGGTATTGTTGCAAGCTAAAATTGTAATGACTACTGCAGCGCTTTGAGCCTCTTGTGTTCTTGTTTTTGTTCTAATGTTGAGTTGTCATTTTATGTAACTATTTTCAGTTGTATGTCTCAAACGTTGGGACACTATACTGAAACTTATAGATAACCACTGAGTGCTAAGCAATGAGACACCTAGCATCAACAGCAGTCCATACTTTCTGTTTAGAGTTAATATTTTCTCATGTTTGTGTAGGTTATCATAAAAAGGAAAATATTAGAATACTCCTGCTATTGCCCTTGACCAAGGCACTGACCTCAGAACTGGAGTTGGTCCCTGGGCTCTGCACTGTTGCTGGCCACTGCTCCTACATAGTTAGAATGAGTCAATTACAGAGGACAACTTTCCCCATGGGGATTAATTAAATATGACTTTATAAAGTTGAACTTAATAAGGCTGCCCTCTTTTTGTTGCAGACAAACCCAAACATTTGTCATTTCGCTTATTTTGGACATTTGTTCTTTTAAAATGGATAGTGCTGAAATACACTTAATGTAGTAAATACAATTCAGGAAATCAGGAGATGTTTTTGGTTTCATTTCCTCTGCAGTTTTTCTGTATTTTAGTCCAATTACTCTTTCAGTTGGTGCATTGAATGATATGTGATGCATATGACTGATTCAGCATTCTCCATCTCTAGTGATGCCAGCATGTACCTTCTTCATCTCCTCAAAAGCAAACTTTCATTATCTTGATGCATGCGTCTCTTTCTCTACCCATCTGGTTGTAGGGAGCGCTGTGGGGTGATAAAGATCCGCCAGCCAGGGGTTCAAAGACACTGGAGAGAACGGGAGACTGTTTTCCAGAATGGACCTGCGGGCCTAAAGAGGCTAACAAGGAAACGCTACATAGATCTTGGTACTGAACACACACACTGACATCTCCCAAGTGTAGCATCAGTAAAGTTTTCTGGGTGGGCACTTAAGACATAGCTTTTTTTTTTTTTACCACAGTCACACCAAAGAGTGGCACAGTGGAAGCAATTTAGCAATCTCGCAAAACTGGTAGTGCTGGAAGCTTGGTGATGTAGTGACTACTGGCTGGTTTAGCGGTAGCTACTGACTATTAGTAGTAGCTAGCTTTGTTTGTGACAAAATAGAGTTGCCAAAAAGGTTTCCTGTTGGATAATGGTGAAAATTTGCGCATCAAAATTCACCAAAGTTTAAATCTACGCAAAAGCACCACGCAAGTTTACTGTACCTCCTTACTGGGTTTAAGAAGCACACAGTCCATCTGAAATGTTTTTTAAGCAAATTGTACACATGAAAGATTGAGAGGAAATGTTCTCTTTGAGGACTTGGAATTTGACTTGGATTTCTTGCATTTGACACATTTTTTTTTTCTGTCTTGTAGATGAGGCAGGTCCGGGCCCTGTTAAGAGCAAGTATGATGCACTGGACTTCGACACTCTGCTAAAGGAGGCCCAGAAGTCCATGCACCGCTGACAGCACACCACTCCTGACTGGCCAGCCTTAGTAAACTGCAGCAACACCCCTCCGACTACATGGCTCTGCCCTCAGAAAGGCCTCTCAGTACCTCCATGCAAGGCGACCTCGCAAAATGTTTACATTTTTACCATTGGAATAAAGTAACGATAAGGACCTTGTTGTTTTTTAAGTTTCTTTCACCGGAGGATACTGCTTAAAAACGAGAAAGCCACTGGGAGTCCGGAAAAGTTAAGAGACAATGGAGGAAATGGGACTTTTAACAGCAATTGTACAACAACTTCAAACAATAATGATACAGTTCTCTGCTGAACAACAATAACAGCTGTCTGTGTTGGTGACATCATTGCCCCGTCTTGGAAGAGCGGGCATGAGAGACTTCTGTAGCAAATCCTTGCTATTCCTGCGTTGGTCGTCGTGGTGCGTGTTTCTGCGTGTGCGTGTTCTTTGTTCTGTTGGTTTTGTAAAAAAAAAAAAAAAAATCTCCCTCTTTCCAGTCACGGGTGGTGAACCTGCAAGCTGTGTTCACCATAAAGTTGTGTGGTTGTATAACCAGAAAAAAAACAAAAACCCTGCTTTGTTTTAGCGAAAAATTGTGGATGTTATAAATTTTAAAATCTATTGTGTGTGCGTTATGGACAAAGAATATATAACAAAAAACATTTAACGTAATCATTTGATGACTGATCAAGTTTACAAATCTAAAATGAAGAAGAAAAAAATCATGTTTTTTTCTTTTTTGTAACTGTAGTGCTTCCTTGATTTGATCTATGCACTGTAAGGAGGTAAATGTCTCCGCTGTCCTCCACTTTCCCCCTTTTGACTCTAATCTCTAACTCTGCCATGCTGACTATTTTGGCTTCTGCTACTGGCTGCTGCAGGCTCCGTTTGGTAGGCGTTTTATACATTAAGACCCCGACTTAAACCTGGGAAAAAGTTTCACCTCAAAATATTTATATTATATATATTATAATATTGGAAAAGCACTTATCTTAAATGTTGCACATCTTGTAAACTGGTTTCAAAATAAGCTAAAGTAACATACACATTGAGTTCCACTTTGTCTACGCGACTATAATGGGTCAAAGAAGTTGACTGAATTTCAAAAAATATTTACTGTCTCAGTTAAAGTAAATGGGGGTAATGTTTGAAATCCTGTTAAGGTTGGTTTAAAACAGGAGTTGGGTCAGAAATGGATATGGGATAAAGTCAGGGCAAGAGTTGTATAATCTCTGGAGAGACACCAGAACTAATGGTTCTGAGGTAAATTTTTTCCACATCTAGAGGGGTCTTGATGTATCTTTGATAGTGTCCCACTGAACATGTGTCCAATAGAGGCTGCAGCCTTATGACACCCCCCCACCCCCACCCCCCGAATGCCACAGCCAATGCAACAGTTACTGTTTACATTTGGAATGCAACAAGCCGGACTAAAATGGGGAAATAAAGTTGGTAGCCATCGGCGCTTTCAGTAATGAACTCAGTAAGAATTCATCACATCCACACTTTGTCCAAACCATCCCAGTCCAATCCTCTTTCACATATAGCCCATCAGTCATTTCAGGGAAGAGTTCTACAAATGGAACTCAACTATTTGGATTGTCCAGGAATGTTTTTTTCTCCTGGTGACATTAGTGCTAGACCTTGCGTTAACTTCACAGGTTTCAAAGTACAAAGGAGAACAAGACCAGTTTGCTCCCCATAATCCACCCATGGGACATTGCTAGAAGTACACTACAGTATCTGTTGGTTCAAATGGAATGTATTAAAGAATCTGAATGTAATTATGTTTTCCCCATTTCTGCTTGCCCAAAGATTGTGGAGCTTTTTTGGTGCTTTAAAAGGTAGACTTGCTTAGTCATCCGGTTGACTGCATGTGACCGATTCTGGCTTGAAGTGCAGTCCAGGTAGCGCCTAATTTACATTCCTGATGCAGCCAGTAGCACCCGCCATGAAAAGGGAGAGAGCCTCTAAGCCTGCCAATCTGGTGGCACCACACCGCCACCTACAATACAGCCAGGGAAGGAGCAAGGGATGGGCTTGAAAGTAACGAAAGGTTTCGGCTGAGAATCTGATTTCTCGTCTGGGAGGTAATGTATCAGCTGAGCATCTCTACCTCACATCCCATGCATCCCTGCTCCCCCTGTCTTTTTGTTTCCTCGTTCTACTTGATGCTCTCTCCCTCCTCTTTTATAAGTCTCTCACTCTTTGTTTTGTTGTTTGTCAGAAATGTTCTCTGTGTGAGAGTTTTCCCACTGATGGGCCGTTATGGGTAGTTTGGGGGTTTGTGTTTGTTTTTGTATACTATGACACCTTCTACCACTAAGCCCCTGGTGAGGGGAATAATCTCTTTCTCTAAATCTTTCCTTCGCTTGCCTCGTTTAACGGTTGTTAGCGTGTCCGTTTCTTGGAGTCTCGACCTTGTGTCCTTGTGTAACTGAGTGTTTTGTCTTTGTCTCGTGTTTGAGTCGGACACTGCTGACACTTGCAGGTCGGTGAAGAGGGGACTGGGGAGGTTGAACGGTGGCTTGGTGGTTGGTTGGTCCTTGATTGCGCTTGGAGGGGAAGATTCCCAATCTTCTCCTCCTGCCCTCGTTTTCTTGTTTTATTCAGGGACACGCCATTCCTTCCGATTTCACTGTTCCTCCTCTCCTTTCACAGGATTTTAATGAAACGCAGACCAACTCTTTCTCTAACTTTAACTATCGCTTTCTGTCTCTCGGTGGGTTCAAGACCTTGTTTCCAGGTCATCCCCAAAACCTGGTAAACTCCGCGCTTTTTAACAGATAATCCTTCTTTCCTCTTCCTGGTCCTTCCTCTATCTAATCAACTCCTTGGTAACACACACAAACAATTGAATGTTTACATCACTCGATTCTCCTTTGACTTTATTAGGAACGCACACTAAGTACAAAGGCGCCTTATTCAGTGTTTTCAAAGAAATAAGTGAAGAGGGACACACCTCCTCCAGGCTCGCTGATGTCCAAAACTAACAAAAACAATTTAGTGCTATACATACTGATTGAGAAACAAGGTGTCAACCTTTAAAAAGGAAAAAAAATCTGAAATTTTAACAAAACTAATCGCGAACAACTGAATGAGTATTTGTGCTTAGTATGTATACTACTAAAAAGTGAGAGAATGTGCTGGTTTACATATTAAAAAAAGAAAATATATTAATATATGAATATGAAATGTGTATATAGCACTATGCCTCGTTGTAAACATAAAATGTATTGTGTGTTTTTTTGTTTGTTTTTTAAAGGTGGCGGGTCATAGTTGATTGCTAATCAGACAGGAGACGGTCAGGTCGGTTTTGTTTCAGTGAGTTAATGTTTGTTCAGTACAGGGAGGAAACTAAGGGAAAACATTAGGTTGAAATGACTTCACACAAAGTCCAACACTGTTGTAAAAGAAAGACAAAAAACATACAAGTATCCCTTTAGACTATCACACCTAGAAGGTTCTATTTCTTTGCTGTTTATGAAAAGACTAAATATTTTTTCATGTTTTTTTTCCTGTTTTCTTAAAAAGCAATTTGAAATGCAATACATAATAATCTTATCTTTAAGACAGCCTTTCTGAAAAACTGAGGTAATAATGTACAGTGTATGGCGGTTGTTGAACTATAACACGGGCAATCTTTGAGCTGCGGATTCAATAGGCTACTGTACTGTATGTAGACTGCTGTTAAACACAAAAAATCTTAAAAAACAAAACTACAGGAAGAATGTGGTCAGTTGCATCATAAACATAACACGTATACAAAACAAATCATACTAATATACTCTTGCACAAATAACGTCCCACGTAGTGAAATATCTTCACAATATTTTCTTCTCATGTAACTTATTACCACATTTTGATGGTGCACGGGTTTGTTAAAATCTGAGTTGCATTGGACACTTGTATTACAGTAACAGCTAATAACTATACATGTATGACTGGTAAAGGAATGCGGGAGGGAGGAAAAAAAGAAGAGAAATAAAGTCGTCACTGGTTTGACCCAGTAAAAGTTTCAGACTAGTTGATACAGATGAGTCAGACACTGTAGAAATCCCCGGTTCACTGCTGCACCTTCACTTCATCTCAAAAAAGAAGCATTTGGATTAAATCAATTACAATCAAATACAAGTTACAGAATGGTATAATGGTCCAACTAGCTGAGAGGCATTCGAGTTTTGTCTTTGCAAGATTGTGCAGTACTAAAGCAGGATAGATGCAAAACAAAGCATGGAGGCAGCCTGGTTCAACACGTGTGAATGCTGCATGTACAAAAAGCAGATAATGTAAGTTTCTTCATCATGTGAAGGGAACATGACAAGAAGTAGTTTTACATTGACATAGTGGGAGAGAAAGTAAAGGTGGAGGTGTAGGGTGTGAATGGGAGAAGAAATTTGCTTTCAAACCCATGTTGAAAGTTTTCCAATTTTGTTTTTCTTACTGATGACCAAAATGTTACCATAGAAGGCTTTCCGTTAGCAAACCTCAACTGTTTTCACACGACAAATATTGTATGTGGCAAATCTAGTTCTTGTTTGACCTGTTGCTTTGTTATCCTTTTTGTGGAGGAAGAGCGTACACAGTTTCTACATGTAATCCAAAGTTCAGCCTTCCATTTATTTGAGGAAATCTTGAGACTGCAGCATGTGGTGGGATTTCTACAGTGGCTGTGCCTGTGAGGGTGCCTCCACTGTTCTAGAGGTGAATGATGTCCAAACGACCCCATTTTTCATCATGGCAAGCCTTAAAAATCAATCGGGGGAGAAACAAAGCTACCACTAGCTTTTATTATTACAGTTTCAACTCCTTTCCAATTCAATGTGGTTTATTATTAAATAATTACTGATGTAATTAACTTTTTCAATAGCCATATTATAAAAAGGTATATACATATATATGAATATATATTTGTGTGTTTGTGTAGATATCTAGATGATTATATACTTTCTTATAGAAAACTTTAATGTTGACCATTCTCCTCAGTGTTTTGAGAACACGTTGACACATTTCAACATAATACCGCTGTCTGCTTGGTCTAGGTCCTAGGTCGATGGACAACGAATCCAAATAAAAAAACAAAAGTAAAATAAATATATAAATAAAAAAACCTTCCAAAGGGAATTTCCCTCATCAGAATGCAATACCTTTCTTTCCACTCTTCATTTCAGAAAAATGGAAAATGGCAAGAAAACCATAAAACTTGATAGGCAAGTTGACCAAAAAATAAAACTTCAACAATGAAGAGCGTGACGGCTTGGGAAACATGTGACGTTTGATGGCCGCGTCAGATCCCGTTTTATAGATGTCATGTTTCCAATGCCATGGCCCACTATAAACACTTATTTGTTTTTATGTCACTTCTTTAGTTTGCAAAACAATGTATATGTCAGCTAGTTACACCATCAAATTAGCCCCTATCAGGACAGGAGTGCCTGCAATACTAGCCTGATTCTGGCTTCAGATTCCACTTCCGTCTTTGATCTGCAAAAGGGTTGTTTCACATTTCAACATCTATGGTTGTACGATACACAGAAGCTAATGGCTAATCTGTCAAACTTGATGGCAACAGTGATGTCAGATAGACAGTAGGGACTGCAAACTGTCAAAATCTGCTAAATGTGAGTGGGTGGAAGAAAATATTTTGACATAAAGGGCATACATTGTTTTTGTTGTTTTTCATTACTATTGATTCTATTGTCTATTTACATCTAATGACTATCAAATTCACAATTTTTTTTTTCTTTTTTAACTTAGTTTTTGGTAAAACAAAAAAGGTAAATACTGCTAGTGAGATTTTATATTTTTACATATGTTGGTTTTATTTTGCGTTTTTTTTTTTATTTATACAACACTTAGTTTGGATGTCTTTAAATTGTGTTATTTTCTTTGTTTTGTGTGATTTTCATATGTCTTGAGAATGTGGAGACAAAGGCATTTCAGTATTTTTGAATTGTTAAAATCTAGTTTCATAGAAGCGGAAGTATCTGATGTTATAAATGATATTTTAATTCATGTAAATAGTTTAAAACAGAAGACTACGGCTTCCTTTTAAACTGAATACATTTCTCTTCAGAGATTGTTTACATTATGAAACTGTAGAGATGTGCTCCTCATATACTGTATAAAGTACATATATTCATTGATTTGCCTCCAAAAAATAAAATCCTAATGAACAGCATTCTTTTCACTGCATGTGGTGATTTTTGAACAAGAAATACCACATTCAAATTTAAAGCTTTTCTTTTTGCTCACTGTTGACTGTATTAGACAGTTCATTTGCGTTAAGTTTCAAAACATCAGAAGAAAGATTACAGGTTGGGATTTTTTTTTTTAAATCACTGCTTTTGCACCATTTACCTATCACAGTTATTTTATAGGGTGACCTGGATGAATATGGCTCTAGCATATACAGTTTAGTCAGTTTAAAAGGATAAGATTGCTGTGACTTTATATTTTTCTTATTGTAAATAAATCCCATGAAAAGACCAAAACCAACAATGCATTAGTCTGTCTTTCACTACTCTCCAGGTCCTGTGGAACTCTGTTATAATTTCCTTAGAACTGAATAATCCCTCTCCACTGTGAAAGTTCTTCGTCTTTAGACATACAGTTTGTATAGTGTCAAGCCTTATGCCTGCATGACTGTTATTTACGTAATGGTGTACAGCTGAGTGTGAGCATGGTTACACAAGACTGCATGTATTATGTGACTGCTGTAATCAGTCTATCCATGCTGTGGAGAGGTTCAGGTTCATAAAGCGGTACGCCCATGGACACTCCCTCTTTCCAGTCTTCCCCTAGTTAAACAGCGACCTATTAACAGGCCGCAGGCAATTTTCCGCCTGGCTAAACTGTGATTTACATGTCAGTGACTGCACTGATGATGTCGGGACATCACTGCTGTATAGATGGCCTCCGGTCTCCTGTCACTCCCACACCAGCAAAAACAAATAGGAACATTTATGTTTCACAAAACCCCAAGGCTATGAGGAATGAGGAAAATCTGAATGTACCAGGCCAAATATAAGCAGGATAAAAAGTAAGAGTGAACTGAATTTCATGGATTGTAAAATATGTAGGTTTGACATAGAGATGACATATCACATATAAGTATTAAAGCAAGACATCCTTAAGGCCAGAGCACGATATTGATATTAACCGACCAAATGACATTGGGATCCATAGGTCCATCTGTGAGCCAAGTAAAACAAAATCCCATCAGGCATGTTTAGAGTAATTTATTCAAACTTTAGAACATTTAGTTCTAAAGTCTGTTTTCTTTCACTGCCTTCAATCTGACAGGGCTTTCACACCAACAACAAGGCCATTATTTCCAATGGAGATAGCAGCTGTGCACTATGCTGACTTTCCGTCAGGTTGTGCAGCCAAAGTTCAACTGAATTGCTCTCTGACCCCAAATATGATGACACAACGCACCAAGTGCATTCGTCCAAAAAATGGCAAAAAAACATCACAATCATGGCAGAATTTATCGAAGAGGAGAAGGATGTCAAATTAGAAAATGAATGTTGGGAGCCACATTGTGCTGCTCTTCATTCTGTGCACTACTTCGTTCAAACTATTCCTTCTTGCATGTTTGATCTGAAAACAGTATAGGTTTGGTACTTTGGTGATTAATTGTACAGCCCAAAGCCAGAGTCCTGCTGTTCTCTGTTTGGTTGTTTCTGTGGGGCAGTCGTGACTGCAGCAAACAGAGCTGCTCTGCAGTGCAGAGTTATTAGACACACAGTGTCGTCCCCATGAGCTTCAGCTTAACTCTGACAGGGACACCAGGACAAGACACTACTGTCAACCATGAACCTCTTATACTATGAACTTTTTTTTTGTCACACCCCCCATGTTGAGATTGAGTGAGTGATGGTTATTTAAAGAAAAGATAGTAGTTAGTTGGGCCGATATCTTCTTTTAAACAGAGGAGGAGTAAACAGAAAAGTATTGAATGTAATATTCAATATTAGAGTACATGAATGAATGAATGAATGAATTAAGTGACTATCATTCATTCCCCTACACTTCTATTCCATGAAGGTTTACAAGTGACTATTTATAATATTCTAGTCTATGTAATGTTCATTGGGCCTTCTCATCAACTTATACTTGTTTTCTTAGTTTGCATTCCATATTCACCTCTGTGCTATTTAATTCAAGCTAACAGTTTGAAGTGCTATTTAACAGTTAATTCAAACACCTCTCTCTGCCACAAACACCACACTACAACAAGCTATACTTAATCACATCAGCATCTTCTGGTAGAGGGTACTTTCTTGGTATTTGAATTAACTAACGGTTAAAGCCAGTTAAACAGTTACGGTTTTTTAATAATAGTGACTAGTGAGTAAAACTTTAACAAGTTCTCTCTGTCTCAGTGACTGCACTCTAAGGTACCAGATTGTCACATGCACAGCTGATGTTGATAAACAAATTAAACCTCCATCAGTTTGCTCCTCTGTTCTGATTGGTGGATTGATGTAGAGCTATTTTTGTCAGTTGTGACCTCTGTGCTTTTTAACTGTTAATACATTCAAACCTACCTCTCTCTCTCTCTCTCTCTCTCTTTCTCTCTCTCTGTCTCAGTGACTGCACTCTAAGGTACCAGATTGTCACACGCACAGCTCTGTTCTGATTGGTGTATTGATGTTGAACTATTTTGGCAGTTGTGACCTCTGTGCTTTTTAACTGTTAATAAATTCAAACCTTCCCCTCTCTCTCTCTCTCACTCACTCACTCACTCACTCACACACACACATAATACATACGGATATTAACACACAAATACACACTGTCTGACCTGTCTAAGTTGCAGTCTGCCCCTCCCCCTTCCTCTCCCTCAGGGTGCCACAGTCACCATAGCAACCGGGGTGTGTGTGTGTGTGTGTGTGTGTGTGTGTGCGTGTCTGTGTTTTTCCTGTAACCTTAAACACAGAGGTGATAGGAGTTTTCAACTTGTGACAGCTCCTATATTTTAAAGAGTATGACAACATATTATATATCAGTGTGTTCTGTGAAGCCTATTGCCTCTTCCCATGGCAACCTTTAACTGGATCTGAGGACACACAGCTGATTGAGATGACACATTCACTTACAAAAAAGCAAAAATATCAAAACACAAGCTGAATAATACATACCAAATTAATCTTTCAACCATATCACATGCTGTAAAGAAGGCCCCAAAGTTATAAGTTAGTGTTATTAAGTACCATTAATTTTATGGCGCTTTTATGTCTAATGTACTGTTAGGTACCTGTTTATTCAGTGCTGATTGTTCTATCAGGTGAGCCAATCTACGTGCTGGTATATTGTAACTGACGTCAAAAGCAGTGGGCTTCAGTGGGTTAGTCGAGTGATGGACTGAGGCTGTGCAGTGCAATAACTTTCATTACAAGTGATCTGTGCGTGAATGAAAAGAGTGAGTATTCTTTATNTAAGGAGTCGGTCTAGACCTGCTCTATATGAAAAAGTGCCCTGAGACAACTTTGTTATGATATGGCGCTATATAAATAAAAGTGAATTGAATTGAATTGAATATTTAGCCGCTGCATTATTGTGGCATTGTATTTCCTTGCGTTTTTGTAGCTCGAGATAATTTCTGTTACCTTTCGTTAGTACTGTTAAGTGTTTTACGGCTGAGCTAAATTACGAAATGGCGAGTGTCAAGTTACCCATACTGATATTGAAGCTTTGCTAACTTGATGGAACACAGCATGCCTGTAGGTTTTTCACAATAAAAGCATCCTGCCGGTTCGTCAGCGGGAGGATTTAACATGAATCATAAATAACAGGAAGTGTTATGTCCACATTAGCAGTAACTTAACACAATGTTAACATGTATGAGAACACCGGGGTGAACCTAGTGACAAACATAGAGCTAGTGCCCAGACTGAGCAAATTCCTAGCTTCACTACACATGCCCTTCATTAGATATCTCCTGGTAAAAAGTACAATATTTGCTTCTGAAATGTAGTGAAGTAGAAGTATAAAATAGTAACCCAAATTGTACTTAAATACAGTATTTGAGTAAGTTCCCCCACTGATAAATGTTAAAAATGTTAAAAAAAAAAAAAAAATGTTAAATCACTAATAACTAGCTGTAAAGATCCACATGTATTCTGTGTCTCAGAGTTGTCATATTGGGAATCTG